>JASTWO010001034.1:0-25564 GCA_030770215.1 Temnothorax americanus
GTCCACTAACTCGGAAGAACGCGCTCGCTGGCTGGCGACTCCGAGTGGTTCGGCAGTGAGGCAGATCGGGGCCTCTTATTTCGGCGGTGTACCCGGATTTCTGTATCCTCTGCGGAGAGAAGCTCAATAACTTCGTCAGTTCCTGAACCAAATGAAAAGAGTAATTAATGCAGGCATTAAATCTTTAAACAATAATTGTTTATGTTGTTGTACACTTGTAGTATGTGGTGTTTATATCACAACATTTATAATTGACATCACCCAACTTCTGAAAATTTAATTCATTAAACTGTATAATACATTATATTCAGTTTCGCAATATACCTTCATTCGGCAATTACTAGGCTGTTAAATCTTTCAACAATAATGTTCATGTTCAAAACGTTGATTGTATTGTCGACATTACAAATTTTAGTTAGGGCCGCTCGACTTCTGAAAAATTGAAGTCGTGAGAAACGTAAAAGTACATTGTTCAGTTTTACAATATACTTTACTTTATGAAAAATGGTGCACTACGAAATCTTTAGTAATTAACTGACAATGAATAATACTTATAAATACACATACATCATTAATCGAGGTTGTGCTGAATCAAGTAAAAATTTGCAACGTCGACAATACATATCAAGGTTTGTAGAACATGAACAATTACTGTTTGAAGATTTAACGGATAAGATTTGTCAGTAATGAATGTATACTGCAAAAAGGAACAAGAAGAAAAAAAGGAAAAAGAACAAGAAAGGAACAAGAAGTCGAGCGGTTTCAACTATAAAAGTTGTGATGTCGACAACACATACCACAAATTTACTAAAAAACATCTATTGTTTACTTGAATTAAAATAAATAAATATTGAAATTATAGAAAAAAGTAGAGAAAAAGGGAGACAGACAGACGTACGTACAAAGAAAGAAAGTGAATGTTTATCAAATTATAGTAGGTGAAAAAGTAAAAAATAAGTATTTCTTTACGAACATACTTCAAATTCCAAGCCGTATTCCTGTAGCCCTTCGTCCCCATCTGCTGCAGTCATGCCCATTATATTTAAGAGGCGTATCTCCTGATCTGTGAGGTTTTCCATCACCGGGGCCCCACCTCCAGTAGCTGTGAAGTCTTTCTTTAATTCAGCATACTGCTTCTTTACCCGCATTTCCAGTCTGCGACAACCTGTAAATCCATATTATATTCAATGAATGCTCGCTGCGGTTACTATGCAGCTAACAAAATTGTCAATTTATATATCTTTTTAAATCATGTACTAAATAAAGCTATTGTTTATATAAAATCGTGCATACTTCATTTATATATATATATATATACACACATACATATATTATCTTTGAATATTATTATTGTATAGAATTATGAATATTATTGAGCCTCAAATGTTAAAAAATCTATGAATAATTATAATTTATTAAAATTGTTTACACACCTGTTTCCATTGTTTACTGTCCTCGTCTCAGTCTGCAGGGCATTCAAAACGTCCACCAACTCTTGCCACTGTCGGTGCAAATTTTCTTTGCCTCTGGCTCCGACAAATTTATTCGTTATGAGCTCGCTATGATGCTCGCTATAATCGAGGATTATTCCGAAATGCTCTTCCGTGGTTCTCATCTAAAAACAAAGAAAAATTTAATTTATGTATAAATCACCAATCACTAATAATATAAGTTAATGAAAACATTGAATCTTCAAGTTGTTAAAGAAACCGATGTATATCGTATAAAAAATTTATCTCACATAAACAATAATATTTTCATGTAAATTTTGTAAAGTTTTCAGAATATACAAACGTAAAATTTTATATAAAATTACCACACTTGTACCAGCGGTTTAGCTGTCTTTCTTCTTCTTCTTCTTCTTCTTCTTCTTCTTCTTCTTCTTCTTCTTCTATTCTTCTTCTTCTTCGCTTTTATTGGCACTTAAGGGGATCCTAAATACCGACAAAACAGAGCTCGTTCTTTAAAACGGCTTTATAGATCGCAAAATCCTTTTACAGGAGTAAAGTATAGGCACTAATGAAGAGTGAAAATGTAAAATAATTAGTAATAATTGAAAAAATGTAAAAATGCTGTCACCTCATTTTCTAATATAAACAGTTGTATAAGTAATATGTACGAAATTTAATGTTCCACTCTTCAGAAGACGTGCACAAACAATAACGTACCTTTGAAATTGAGATTGAAAGCCTGGAATAATAATGAGAGCTTCGAAGAAATTATAACCTATAACCCCAAGTTCCGATAAGTTGAGCTGTGAATGGCTGTCATTCGGTGCCGGGTGCCGCACCCGGAAAAAATGCATGATACGGCACTACAAACATGACCATAGACTAATGAATTTCACTAGATCGCCCACTCCCTGCAGTCTATTGTCTATTGTCTATAATTTTCATGATCCGTACCCAGTTCATGAAACGCAAGATACACGCACAGTATATATGTCAAATAACCTGTATACACAGAGAGATTAGAGTGACATGTGGACTGTGCGTGTGTCTTGCGTTTCGCGAACCGCGAATTATGTAGACCGGGCTTTAAAATTACCTAGGTATGCCTAGGCGTAATTCCTGAACGCACTCCAGAATTGAAGATGCGAAAGAAAAGTCGTTCATTGGTGTTATTGTGTGTTTTGAGATCGCATTTTATAAGATGAAAGTGACTAAGGTTCGCGTAAAATCGTCGCATGAAACTTGTCACGGAAATATTCGGTATAGCATGGATCTTTCGAGATTAGCTTTCCTGAAACTTTAACATTGTCATCAATAATAAAGTCAAATAACAACGCTAGAACAAAGGAACGATCCATGCTATACACAAAACACTCGAAAACAGATGACGACCCCGTCGGGTCACCACGTGAAATCGGTGACGTCAGCTCCATGACGCGGGACTCCGACGGCCAATCACCCTCCCGAAATTTTGAGAAATCTGCAGGGAGGGAGTTTCGCCTCGGAGGTGTTAAAGGGACCGCCGCTGCGCCGCGGAATCGATTTTCGCTCGCAGATCACCGCTAGTATCATTATACACCCGCCTTGCTTCACCGCTCATCACCGCTTTTCGCACTTAATCGTTATATCGCGCCGCCGCTTTCGCCGAGCTAAACTCTGTGCGCGCTCTCGGTATTTTGCCTGAAACGGAAAAGACTGTAAATAACTGTACATTATACATTTTTGAATATTTAGTTTATTTTTCAATTCTGTGCTTGTCCCCTTTTTTTGTGGTCGTCTTCTACCTCGCGCTTTCTCGCGCTACCGCGTGCTCTCGAACAGTGTGTCACATGTATATTTAATCAAAGTCATCTTTTTCACAATGTGCAGTGGAACAGCACGAAAACTTTTCTATTGACTTTTCAAAAATAATAACTAACTATTCCCCTTATTATTATTCAAAACTTATTGTTTTCTTATCGTCTTAATTGTGGATAACCTTTCTACAGCCACATGGTCGAGAGCTTATCATTTGACACACATTGTGAATATCCAAGTTATTTCAAAATGCGTATTTTATTAGAAAATATTTTTTTTGATCTACTGATATTGTGTAGTTTTGGTAAGTTCATAAATTAATTTGTCAATATACGTTCCTATTTTTTCATGGTATGGATATCTCCTATACTACGTTTACGCGAGTGTTACTTCTGTATTAACTTGCAATAATTCACTCGTTTACGCAGAGTAAGTAATTACTCCAAAATCTTGTTACGTAAAGAAATTATCGTAAGTTATTAGAGAAGTAACGCTCGTGTAAATGTAGTATTACTGATATATTTTATGAAATAAATATCATGTACTGATATATATATGCATATTCCCATTTTTTGTTTTGTAAAAAATGTTTTGCTAATTCTTTATCTCTTTAATTGTGTCATATCTTTAATGTTCTTTTAAAACTCATTAATTTGTTTTTTTTTTAAGTAATTTTTATGATCTAGCGTAACATAATACAAAGAACTCTTTATATTAATTGTCATATGAAATTATAATACAAATAAAATGTAAATATGTGTAGAAAATAAATTTAGTGTAGAAAATACTTTTTCAGATTAGAATAATGCGATGATGTTTTTATACAGTTTCTTTTATATTGTTATTGTTTATAATGAGATATATAACGCTAAAATCATCGATTTGAAGGGGCACATATGGGCCGATATCACAGTCTCCAATTTACGTGATCCTCCGATTAAACTCACTCTTCGTCTCTTTCTAGGGGGACAGTTAGAATGAAATGCAGAGTGAGTTTTAATCGGAAAATCACATTAATTGGAGATTGTGATGTTGCCTTATATGTATAAAATATATCTATGAATTTAAATAATTTGTTTTTTAATAGAAACTGATTGAAGATAATATTATACGTAATGCTTTAAGAACATAGATGAGATTTTATTTGTTCTACAGGTTTTCTTAACGAGGAATCAACAAATAATTCCTGTTTAAATTCTTTCATCGATGAGCAGGATGAATCTCTGAACTGTATGTCACAAGATGTTTTGGAGAATGCAAATTGCAATAGGCCCAAATTAGATAGTATGAACGAAAGTAAGTTTGTAATCATTCTGTTGTATTTCATTAAGGGGGAGCCTCATGTAAAACGGGTCACAAAAACAAAGCAATTTTCTGGAATTTTTTTTAAAGAGACATTAAAATGAAACTTGTTGAAACTTGGGTAATGGGTTTTGGCAACATTTGTAAATGTAAAAAAATATTTTTTTATTTAAAAATTCTTTATTTATAAAAGTAGCAACAAAGCATATTTTCAAAGTCCGCCGGACTTCACAATTGGCGTGCAGCATTGCGCAATTAATTATTGAAATCAAAAATACAATTCTTTTTACTTTTATTATAAATTACCAATGTCGGTAAACTTATTTGTTTAATAAAAAATGCAAAATTGAAAAGATAACAAGGTTTAGAAAAGAAATTAAATTTTACGGAAAAAAATTTTTCTTTAATTATGCAGTAAAAAGTTATTTAAAATTTAATAAAATGACTAAACAAATAGGTTTACATACAATAATATTTAGTTATTTACATGCATGCCAAAGGCAAATCGATTGGTCAAATAGTTTGAGTAATTTTGCACGCCAATTTGAAAACATGGTTTTGAGAAACACGTGTTTAAAGTTTCAAGTTCTTGGAGCGCGCGCTTTACTTGCGTAACGCTCAGGTATAAAATCACTTATTTTAAGTTCAAATTTTGTTCTGGAATTTTGGGAACATATTCTAAAGATATTATGCTAATGATTTATGCAATAAAAAATTTTTCGATTTTTTTGACCGGTTACATGAGGCTCACCCCTTAAATACGGTAGACCGAGGCGAATCGGATCAATTTTTCTTTCTTAGTAAAGAAGTAATCAAAAACAAATTTTGTTATTTAATTTTATTGTAGATTCTTAATCTTTAAAACTGTAGCCTGGATTTCATATAATAAAGTAATACATAAATTTGATATTCCTTATTGTATAACGAAAAAAAGAAGAGAATGATCCGATTCGCCTTGGTCTACTTTACCTTTTTTTTTAAAGTATATTTTAATTGATCAACTTATTCCTCTCCATATTCTTATGAGTACATATATTAGCCTAAAATTATTAAAAATGTGCCTTGTGTTTTGCCAAACAAACAGGAACTGCTCATAGGAAAATATGTTTCTAATAACCTTTTCAATAAAAAATCTTTTTTATCTAGCATACATATATACAATGTATATGTATGACATATGCAAATAATAAATTGTACAAATTGGAAATTTGCACATTGCTTCCTCAGCATTTTATTTTGTTCACAAAGCTGTTCTATAGAGGAAACTGGTTTTAGAGCCAAATTATTTACTATATAATTGATTGGAAGCTTAATGAGCGAAAAGAAATGTTGAGAAAGCAATGCGCAAGTTTAAGATTATTGCTACCGCAACATCTTCTTTCGCTCATTAAGCTTCCTCTGTGAACAAGTCATAATATTTTATGTTGCTTTAATTTTAAAAAATCTGGCTCTCTGAGCAGCATTCCTTGCTAACTAATGATAAAGAAGCAATATGCAAGTTTCTAATTTGCATACTTTTAATTCTTTGCTGAATAACGTTTATTGAATAACGTTTGTTGAATAACGTTTGTTTTATACCAAAATAATTATTTTTTATTGGTTGCATAGAATGGCAAATACTTTTACAGTATGAAAGTATAAACGCTAATGAATGGAAAACCACCCAATGTTACATGAAACTCTTTTGTTGAGTTTCATATAACATTGGATTGTCTTCCATTAGTTAGCGTACCTTCACATTGTAAAAGCATTGTCCACTTTATACAATCACTTAAAAATAAATAGTAGATTAAGAAAACAGTTATATCAAGGTCCAACATCTCCTTAACTGTATGGATAAACTGATTACGTAGTTTCTTATATATCAGCATCAAGTCTGTAATTTTTGTGATATTTGACGTTTTTTTCTCTTTTTAGCATGCCTTGTTAATAATGAAACTGCACAAGACAACGTTTCAAAAAATATTTATGATACGGATCCGTCTTACGTACCATCAAACACTTCATCTGATGAAAGTTTTGTTCAACCTGTGATAAATCAGGCAAGAAATTCTATTACTAAACAAACAAACAGCTCAGCAAATACTTCTAGTGGATTAGACATATCAATGTCACTAAACGTGTCTGGTAAATGTGCCAGGGATGACACTGAAATGTTTGTTACATCAGTTGGTGCGGGAAACAAGAAGCATTTTTGCATGTATTGCAACACTTTTCAGAGCAAAATAGCTCGTCATCTTGAAAGAGTACATACTAATGAATTAGAAGTACAAAAGTTTATAAATATACCAAAAGGGACGGCAGAACGAAGAAAAATTTTAGAAACGATACGTAGACGTGGAGATTTCTATTTTAATGTCGATTGTGCACGAAATGATGGTGAACTACTGGTAGAAAAACGTTCAAAAAAAGAATACAACAGAGCACCTTCTGATTATGTCGTATGTCCAAAATGTGAAGCTTTCATTTTAAAACTTACGAGCAGACATCACTATCAGAGATGCATTACAATTAAAAGTAAAGATACTAGATCGATATCGGTTTTAGGAAGACAAGTAATAGGACGTATACATTATGAGGCAAGCAATGATCTAAGAACACGAGTTTTCCCAATTTTACGAGAAGACGATATAGTAAAGGCTATTCGTTATGATGAGTTAGTAATCGCATTCGGTAATCAACAGTGCGAAAAATATAAAACATCTGAACACAATGATGCGATGATTAGACAAAAAATGAGAAGAATGGGTCGCCTACTTCTAGAATTGAAATGTAAAAATTCTGATATTACGGATTTTGCTTCCATTTACTTCCCCCGATACAGCATTGCTTGCATTGAAGCAATCAATAGTCTAGCTGGTTTATCTTTGTGTGCAAAATTTTATGAAACTCCATCACTGGCTTCTGCACTTGGAGGTTTGATAAAAGAAATGGGTAAAATTTTGATCAATCGATGCATTAGGAACGAAGACGGAGAAAGGAAATTACGTACCGAAGATTTCTTAAAGGTATTTACCGAAGATTTTAATACACGCATATCAAAAACGATATCGGAAACAATGAGTAGAAATTTAAGGCGTAAAAAAATTATGTTGCCTTCTAAGGCAGATATTATTAAGCTCCATAACTTTCTAAAACAAAAACGTGAAACAGCTTATAATTCCTTGGAAGAAAAGTTTTCATATGATGCATGGCTTTCACTTATAAAAGCAACATTGATTTCAGGACGCTAATCGGAGATTATAAAACTTATCAAGGAATTAATTTTCAAACAAACGATATGTATAAAGCGCTTTCACTACGTGCCAAAGAAATTGCCAAAAAATATGTACGATTTACCTTAAGAGGTAAACTTGGACGAACGGTACCAGTCTTACTAACAGCAGAATTGAGAGACTGCATCGAAATGATTTTAAAGCATAGAAAGGCTGCGAAAGTTTCTTCAAAGAATCCGTATCTATTTGGTCTTCCTTTGCTTAAAAAAGATAATCACAAATATCTTTTAGCGTGTGATTTATTACGGCAATATGCAGTAGACAGTGGCGCAGAAAATCCAGATACTATTCGTGGAACTCAATTACGAAAGCATATAGCTACAACATGTATTCATTATAATCTATCAGAAAATGAGATTTCAACGCTTGCAAATTTTATGGGCCATGCCGATAAAATTCATTTATCTCACTACAGACAACCTGTTATAGAAAAAGAAATCTTAGAAATATCTCAATATCTTGAAGCAGCACAAGGAGTTGATATGGATGAAAGTGACAGTAATGATTCTGACTCTGGACTCTCAGATATAGAAAATACAACGAAGACGACCACGAAAACTTACGATGACGAAATTAATGAGGGAGTTGCATCCAGAAGACCCATCCGGGATTTTCAACAAGGTTTTTTCAACAACACTTTATTCTTTTACAAATAAATTAAATTAAAATTTTTTATTTATACTTTAATGGTCAATAGATGGATCTAATTTAAAATCTGAGATTATATAGATTATTTGATGTAGAAGGCACATTCATAATTGAATCTTATATTTAAGGCCGTCTTAAGTTTTTCTTCAAATGCTATGTAGCCAATAAAACGGCTCTTACAGCATCTGAAGATGAAATTAAGACGGTCTTAAATATAAAATCGAACTATCAATACCGGTCATAGATTCATAAATTTCTATTGATGTAGATGTAAATGAAGATGAAGATGTCGCTGAACCTGATACGGCCGCCGGATATTAGTTACTTAAATGATAATCTGGAAAATGATCAAAATGTGGTAAATGTAAAGATAAAAATGAATCACAATCGTCAACTGCAGAATTCTCAACGAAGAAATAAGAGTAAGTAAAAAGTTATTTTGCAATTATAATATACATATATACAATTTTGACATTATGATTATACACATATACATATTGCACATATACAAGGTGTATGACAAAAAGTTTCAAATCAAAAATATATATATAGATTTGGTCATACTGAAAAAAACAGTCTTTTACCATTTTGCAGACTATGCAAAATTTTGAATTATTAATTATTAATTATTAAAAATTGCCATGTATAAAGGTTTCTTTAATTAATAATCAGAATAATATAAAATATCAGAAATTTGCGTGTTCACAAAATGATAGAAGACTTTTTGTTCTGGATGACCTAATCTACAATACATTGTGTATTTTAAATTCAAAAAACGGGTAGACTTCCGAAAACGGCCCCCCTCCGATTTCGATGAAACTTTGTGAAAAGCTTCGTTTTGGGTTAAAATGAAAGCCCTTAAAAATAATTTTGGCGACTCCTATGATAAAGCCATTTTTTTAGATAAAATGATAAAAAATATAGGAAAATCTTCGTAATTCTACAGGATGTTATAAATTGAATATATACTGTTTGTATTTAATGATTTAATGTTTTTATTATATACTTACAGCAGAATACATAAATAATAGCTTTGTAATATATTACACTTTCCACGCGAACCGAGGTTCACGCACACCCCCCCCGTGCTTTCGGGGGAGGTGCGGTAGTACCGAAATAGTTCACGCATACACTTTCTACGCGAACCGAGGTTCACGCACACCCCCCCTCGTGCTTTCGGGGGAGGTGCGGTAGTACCGAAATAGTTCACGCATGTACTTTGTAAGGCACACTATGTGTCTAGTTTAAAAGATGTGGAGCTCCCCGCAGGGGGGCGGAACCTACTGCCCCCACGCATACACTTTTCACGCGAAACGAGATGTCACATAAGTTCGTGGCGCGCTTTACAAGCTTGTTTATATATATACATACTAGCTTCTGACCTTGATTATTTAAATACAAACAGTATATATTCAATTTATAACATCCTGTAGAATTACGCAGATTATCCTATATTTCTTATCATTTTATCTAAAAAAAATGGCTTTATCATAGGAGTCGCCAAAATTTCTTTTAAGGGCTTTCATTTTGACCCAAAACAAAGCTTTTCACAAAGTTTCATCAAAATTGGAGGGAGGCCGTTTTCGGAAGTTTATACTTTTTTTTCTATGTAGTAACATTTTTTTAAGAAAAAATGTAATATTTAAAACCTATACGTTAAGAAAATAAATATTTAAATCCAATAAAATAATTTCTTGAGCCATGAAATAAATCATTTTCTTGAATAAAGTATGACTTTTGAGGGTTATAACGTTTCCTTTTCTTAATGACAAAATTTTACTTTGTTGAAAAAAAAATACTTCTTAGGCGGTTCCTACCAAGAGAATATTTTTTTAAACCAAATAAATATGTTTTTAAATTATGTTTTTCATTTAAGTAAATATTTATTTAATTTAAATAAAAATGTACGGTATCAGAATCAAAATAACAATTTTTTAAGTTGAAATTTATATGCTCTTTGACACTTAACATCTTGTTATAAGTAAACATTTATTCTTTAACAAGAAAATAATTTTTTTCTATGTAGTAACATTTTTTAAAAAAGAGTGTAATATTTAAAATCTATACGGGACTTCCGTTTCCGGAACATCAGAGGTGACAGGTGTAAGAGTGTGCGTGAGAAAAGGATAGAAAAGTGAGAGTTGAAGGAGGCAAAGGAGGGAGAGAAGGACGGAGCGAGGAGGTGTAGAGGTAAGGGAGCAAGGAGGAGGAGGGGTGAGTGGTGGAGTAGCGGGTAGAAAGGAAAGAAGGGTAGAAAAATGGAGAGTCACATAGACGGATTGGGCACGAACGATAGCGGGAGTAGAGGGGTGTCGCGGTAGGCGACCAGAGCCGCGTGCTCAGCGCGCGGTGAGGCATGAACGTTGGTGTGAGTAGAGGGACGACTCAACGGGAGATTAGAGACAAGGTAGGACAAGCGAGGCAGGGCATAGAGTATAGGATATAGGGAGAAGTGAAGTAGATAGAATAAAGAGTAAGAGGGATAGGCATAGGTAAGAGCGGCAAATGAAGTCAAGGGAGGAAATAGGAATAGAAAGTGAACAGCAAAGAAATAAAGGGAAGAAGAGAGAAGGTGAAGGGGAGAAAAAAGTGAGAGTCAGGCCAACAAAGGCGGAGGGGCTTGCAAAGCAGAGAGAAAGAACGGATAGCGTAGGGTCTGTCCTGGATCACATACAGAAAAGAAAAAGGAAAGAGATAGAGGAAGAAGCGACGGCTAGAGCAGAAAAAGAACTGTTGGATAGATTTAACGAAACAAGGAAAGTGAATAGGTCACCACCAACGAAGATTAAAAGAGGTGAGGAGAGTAAAGAAAGCATGGAGACAGAGGAGCTGCTGAAGAAAATTATAAGGAAAATGGAGGTGCAAGAAGAGGAAAGGAAAAAAGATAAAGAGGAGATAAGGAATGGTATAAAAGACGAAATTAGGGGACTAAAGGAAGAATAGAAGAGAAGAGAAGAAATGTGGAAGAAACAAAAGGAAGAGCTGGAGGAAAGAATAAGAAAACTAGAGGAGAAGATTAAAACAACCTAGCTTCCGAAGCGCGGATTTAGCTCGCGGCTGGTCAGGGTTCGGAGTAGGCGCGGAGGAAGACACAAGACTCGGTTAAAGTATAATACAACAAAATACGGTATTTATTCAGTTACGCGTGAGTACATAGAGATGCTCGCGGAAGCGGTGGATATGTACAACAGATCGCGGAGTCGCGGGCTACGTGCGGTAAGTCGCGGACGCGATTACAAGATGCGCGTAATCGGTCGCGGACGCGGTTACAATATCGATATCGCAGAGCGTGCGGACGCCTGGTAACGCAATGATGCACGGCGATCGCCGGGTTTCGCGGACCGGCGGGCGTGCGGGCTCGCGGAGGTATTTCGGCGCGGGTGACGCGGTATCGCAGGTTTGGATATCGCGATGGGCGTGTTATCGAGCGGCTAAGACCCTTAGCGGAGATAGAGAAATACTCTCTATCTCCTGGCACCTCGATTCGTGTAGGCGGGAGGCGGCACCAGGTGGCCAAGACCCTTGGCGGGTAAGAGAAGAACTCTCTTACCCTGGTTCACTCCGGTGTCACAGGTGTTCGTATGGGAAGTCGAGTCAACCGCCTAGATACGTCACTCGGCAGAGGCAGAGAGCTCTCTCTACCTCCGGATTGTTCGACTGGAGGATTGGGATCCGTGAGCAGCGGAATCGGTCGGATCGCTTTGCTGGCTCACGGTGGAATCTCTAACTTAGCGATATTGCTCGGTTTATATATTCGCGGTAGCGCGTCTGCGTGGCGGGGGTATACGCGACGGCAATCGCGCGCGCCGGGATGGAGCGGTGGAGCGTTCGGGAAGTACGGCGCCCCGACGCCGCGATTGCGTTCGGTGGCTCTCGGCCGTTTTCGGCACCGCTCGGCGCTCCGAGTCGGTTGCCGCGCTAAGACCGTTTGCGGACTGATACGCGAGATGATTAATTTAAAAAAGGGCACATCGTGCCTTGTCTCGCCCGGCGGGTGTTCGGCCGGGCGGCATCCGGCTGATGCTCGCCGGGAATGATGCGTTTTTGGGGCGCATCGTTACAAGATAGATGAAAGGTTAAAAAATTTGGAGGAGAAAGCAAGTGAGAGAAAGGAGGAGAGAAAGGAAGAGGTAGGAAAAGGAGAGGAGGAGATGGTGGGGAGAATGAGAGAGTTGAAGAGAAGGCTGATAAGGAAGGAGAAGGACGAGAGAAGAAAGAATGTAGTGATAAGGGGATTAGAAGTAAAAGAAGGAGGGAGAAGACAAGAGGTGGAAAAGCTATTGGAGGGAATAGGAGCCAAAGTAAAAGCATTAGAAGTAAAGAAAATAGGGGGGGATGTGGATAAAGGAAGGGAAATGGTGTTGCTGAAGTTAGAGAATGAAAAGCAAAAATGGGAGGTGATGGAAAAAAAAGGAGACTGGTGGGCAGAAAAGAGAGAATAACGGAGGACCTGTCGTGGGATGAAAGAAGGGTGAATTGGAAACTGAGAGAGGTAGCGAGAAGAGAAGAAAGAGAGGGAAGGAGGGCGTGGATAAAAGCAGGCAGAATAAGGTTGGAAAATATATGGTGGAGATGGAATATGGAAGAGGAGATGCTAAAGGGTGAAAGGGGAAAGGTAAGAAAGGAGAGCGGAGGAGAGAAGGAAGAGGAGGGAGGCAAGGCAGGAGAAAGAGAAGAAAGAATGGGGATGGGGGAATAATAGGGGAAGAGAAAAAAAGAATAATAGCAGAGAAGGGCAAGAAGGTAGTCAGAAGAGAGGTGGAGGGAAAAAGGAGGTCAGTGTGGAGGATAGTATTCTGGAACGTAGCTGGTTTGGAAAACAAAGATAAGGAGTTTTGGGAGGGGTTAAAGAAAGAAGATGTGATAGTCTTGATAGAGACCTGGATAGGAGAAAAGGGCTGGTAAAGAATAAGGGGGAGGATGCCAATGCGACCGGGCACTTCCCTACAGCCGCGTCGCATGATAAAACAGTCACCCCGGGTGATATTGCGCAGGTTACCAGATGCGGAGCCACGCGCGGCACAAGAAGAACGAGCGGTGGAAGGAGCGCAGCCGCCTCAAGGAGACCCGGCAGCGACATCTTTGCCGAGGGAGACCGGACTCCCATGCATGCCGCCCACGCCGTTAATGTCGGCACTACAGTTACCAATCATGACTCCCGCGCCTCCTCCGCTAACAGACGCGATCGCGGAATTTCTAAATTATAAGTTCCCGATCGGTCCGGTGGAACAGCCTTCCGACGACTTTGAGTCGCCGTCGGGAGAAAGTGAGAGCGATGATGACGAGGCCTAGAAGCCGATGTAGGGAGAGACGGCTCGTCGATTAACACATATATATATATAAATACACGTTTTGTTTCCATTTTTTGGTTAATCCTGATTTAGTTTGCACAACTCGCGTGACATAATTGTCAGTTACTTTATTCTCGTTTTATTTTCATTTATGCCATGATAAATATTATTTTAAGGTTACACTTACGGCGCTTCTGAATGATATAGTGTTAAGTTGTATTGACAGCCCATATGGCTGAATAGATTTAGTTTTGCGTATCAATAGAATATAGGCTCGGCAAGACGGTAGAGACCGCGCGTAATTGTAGTTTAGCGTTATATCCGGCCGACCGGTACAAGACCACGTTTAGTTGATAGTCAAGAGACACGGTAGTGTCTCGCGCCAAGTACACGCGGAGCGAGACCGACCGTGACTCTTTTACGCGACGCGACGAGTTGCGAGTACCCGAGATGTTGAGATCTCGATAACGAGTGAACGGATCAAGTTCTAAGTAGGCTTGATCGATAGCTTGGGGTCCAATTAGGGGGGGGTTTCTCTCATAATATTCCGCTACGTGCCCTACGAGCGGAGATATTGCGACGCAAAGTCCAAATGTGAAAATTTATTTTTAAGATACTCCGTCTCCTCCTAACGCTGCGATCTATTATGACGTCATCAGAGAAACGTCACTTTCACTTTTTCGACGCTGGCGGCGCAGGTATCGCCAGTTTCGATATCGCGCGCGTATTTCAAAATTAGGTCGATAAACTTATCGGTCAGGAGGAAGATTTCTATTTAAGTAAAAATTAGGTATATATATAATAAATATTGAGTCAACGGAAAAGTAGGTTCTCTATGCTTGGCAGAAAGTGCCGCTAGGGAATTTTTAAGTCGATTCTTATGAATCAAGCTTGAATTTGATGTCTATGTATCCCAGGTTGCCGATGACAAGGTCTCCAGATAGTGCGCTTTATAGTTTTCGGTGTCCAGGTGTAATAATACGTTGAATTCGATGTCTACGTGTCCCAGGTTGCCGATGACGAGGTCCACATAGTGCGCTCCGTAGTTTTTGGTGTCTACGTGTATTAATATCTTGAATTCGATGTCCACGTGTCCCAGGTTGCCGATGACGGGATCCAGATAATGCGCTTCATAGATTTCGGTGTCCAGGTGTAATAATACGTTGAATTCGATGTCCACGTGTCCCAGGTTGCCGATGACGAGGTCCACACAGTGCGCTTCGTAGTTTTCGGTGTCCAGGTGTAATAATATGTTGAATGCGATGTCTACGTGTCCCAGGTTGCCGATGACGAGGTCCACATAGTGCGCTCCGTAGTTTTCGGTGTCTACGTGTATTAATACCTTGAATTCGATGTCCACGTGTCCCAGGTTGCCGATGACGAGGTCCACACAGTGCGCTTCGTAGTTTTCGGTGTCCAGGTGTAATAATACGTTGAATGCGATGTCTACGTGTCCCAGGTTGCCGATGACGAGGTCCACACAGTGCGCTCCGTAGTTTTTGGTGTCTACGTGTATTAATATCTTGAATTCGATGTCCACGTGTCTCAGGTTGCCGATGACGAGGTCCACACAGTGCGCTTCGTAGTTTTCGGTGTCCAGGTGTAATCGTACGTTGAATTCGATGTCTAGGTGTCCCAGGTTGCCGATGACGAGGTCCACATAGTGCGCTCCGTAGTTTTCGGTGTCAACGTGTATTAATACCTTGAATTCGATGTCCACGTGTCCCAGGTTGCCGATGACGAGGTCCACACAGTGCGCTTCATAGTTTTCGGTGTCCAGGTGTAATAATACGTTGAATTCGATGTCCACGTGTCCCAGGTTGCCGATGACGAGGTCCACACAGTGCGCTTCGTAGTTTTCGGTGTCCAGGTGTAATAATATGTTGAATGCGATGTCTACGTGTCCCAGGTTGCCGATGACGAGGTCCACATAGTGCGCTCCGTAGTTTTCGGTGTCTACGTGTATTAATACCTTGAATTCGATGTCCACGTGTCCCAGGATGCCGATGACGAGGTCCACACAGTGCGCTTCGTAGTTTTCGGTGTCCAGGTGTAATAATACGTTGAATGCGATGTCTACGTGTCCCAGGTTGCCGATGACGAGGTCCACATAGTGCGCTCCGTAGTTTTCGGTGTCCACGTGTCCCAGGTTGCCGATGACGAGGTCCAGATATCGCGCTCCGTATTTTTCGGTGTCTAGGTGTAATAATACCTCGAATTTGATGTTCACGTGTCCCAGGTTGCCGATGACGAGATCCAGATAGTGCGCTTCATAGTTTTCGGTGTCCAGGTGTAATTGTACGTTGAATTCGATGTCTAGGTGTCCCAGGTTGCCGATGACAAGATCCACATAGTGCGCTCCGTAGTTTTCGGTGTCTACGTGTATTAATACCTTGAATTCGATGTCCACGTGTCCCAGGTTGCCGATGACGGGATCCAGATAGTGCGCTTCATAGTTTTCGGTGTCCAGGTGTAATCGTACGTTGAATTCGATGTCTAGGTGTCCCAGGTTGCCGATGACGAGGTCCACATAGTGCGCTTCGTAGTTTTCGGTGTCCAGGTGTAATAATACGTTGAATGCGATGTCTAGGTGTTCCAGGTTGCCGATGATGATGTCTAGATAGTGAGTTCCGTAGTTTTCGGTGTCTACGTGTATTAATACCTTGAATTCGATGTTTAAGTATCCCAGGTTGCCGATGACGAGGTCCACATAGTGCGCTCCGTAGTTTTCGGTGTCTACGTGTATTAATACCTTGGATTCGATGTCCACGTATCCCAGGTTGCCGATGATGGAATCCAGATAGTGCGCTTCATAATTTTCGGTGTCCAGGTGTAATCGTACGTTGAATTCGATGTCTAGGTGTCCCAGGTTGCCGATGACGAGGTCCACATAGTGCGCTTTGTAGTTTTCGGTGTCCAGGTGTAATAATACGTTGAATGCGATGTTTAAGTGTTCCAGGTTGCCGATGACGATGTCTAGATAGTGAGCTCTGTAGTTTTCGGTGTCTACGTGTATTAATACCTTGAATTCGATGTTTAGGTGTCCCAGGTTGCCGATGACGAGGTCCACATAGTGCGCTCCGTAGTTTTCGGTGTCTACGTGTATTAATATTTTGAAATTTATGTCTAGGTGTCCCAGGTTGCTGATGACAAGGTCCAGATAGCGCGCTCTGTAGTTTTCGGTGTCTAGGTGTAATAATACCTCGAATTTGATGTCTACGTGTTCCGGGTTGCCGATGACGAGGTCCACATACTGCGCTTCATAGTTTTTGGTGTCTAGGTGTATTAATAACTTTAAATCTAAATGGGTGCGTTCAGCCGATACTCCGCTAGCCTAGCAATCGTGAGCAGTCGCTCGTTTTCGCTCGTTTCCTCTCCTTTTAATCCATTAGGTCAAAATAGAGGTAACGAGCGAAAACGAGCGACTGCTCACGATTGTTAGGCTAGCGGAGTATCGGCTGAACGCACCCAATGTAGGACACGTAGATATCGAATTCGAGGTATTAATACATGTAGACACCGAAAACTACGAAGCGCACTATGTGGACCTCGTCATCGGCAACCTGGGACAGCTAGAAATTAAATTCAAGCTTGATTCATAAAAATCGACCTAAAATTTCCCTAGCGGCAGAATTAAAATTTTGTCATGACATAATAAAAATCGCTAAATTAAAATTATGTCTAGACATAATAAAAATTGGACGAAAATTATGTCTAGACATAATAAAAATTGAATGAATTAAAATTATGTCTGACGTAAAAATAATTATCAAAAATATCGATACCTGAAGATGTCGGTACGTGTACAGTTGCGAACAACATTCAGTAAGACACGCAAATAAAAATAAATAAAGAATTTTACAGTTAACGACTTATTAACATTAATCATGCTTTATTGCGATTATGTTTTATGTTGAAATTAAAAAATATATACAAGGTGTACAACTAAAAGGGTTACAGATTATTATTTTAAAAAAACTAAGCAAAATATTAAATTGTTGTTTTCTTTAGAAATAATAGTCCGTAACACTTTTAGCTTCATACCTTGTATTATATACTGTTTATAAGATTATAAGATATATTGTTTATAAGATTAAAATGCGTAACACTACAAAATGGCGTGATATCCGTGCAAAATTACCTTTTTAAAAAAATAGGTAAAAAAGAGCGCCAAGTACACGCATAGTAGTGTATATGTATTATGTTGTTACCCTGTTATGTTGTTACCTTGAAAAAAAAAACAAAGTGGTAGTATTATACCTCCAAATAGCTTTATCTTGTACATACTGTTTATAAAATGCGTAATATACTACAAAAAGGCGTGATATCCGCACAAAATTACCTTTTTTAAAAAAACGTAAAAAAAGACGCCAAGTACACGTATAATAGTGTATATGTTGTTACCTAAAAAAAAAGAAAGTGATAGTATTATACCTCGAAAAAACCTAAGTAACAAGTGGTAGATCTTTATATCTCGAAAAATCTCGAAAAAATCTAAGCAGTTAGTATCTTTATTTCCGAAAAATTATAACCCAAGTGATATACGTCACAAAATTATGTTACCTTATCAAAAAGAAGAGTCGGGCTTCAAGTGATCTATTACCATTACAAAAAAGAAATGATATCTCTTTAAATTAGAGCGCCAATTACAGAGAGAACATGTATATTGCCTCAAAAAATAATTGTTGCACTACTTTGAAAAATCTTTACATTATGTCAATTAGAAAAAAATGTATGATAACAATTTTATAAAATTAACAAATTTTATTTAAATTTAACGAGGGAATACAAGATATTTAAATACAAAGTTTACATGTGTATTTTTTAATGGTCACAAAGAATTACAGAGGTAACAGTACAAAATACAAATATTTTATTAACATATATTTTACTTCTGTCATGCTAGATGCTAGTACTCGCATTCTTTATTCATTTTATGCTTAGTATTTGTAGTCGGATCTTATTTTTATGATCGTTTTAAGTATAATCTTAAGATATTTCAAGTCAATCACAAAGCATTTTAAGACATTACTTAAGATAGTCTTGAAATAAGATTTGACTATAAATATTGGGCTATTAAATTAAATTGTATTATGTAAATATATATTTTCTTTTGCAGGTCTTCTGGAAAAAAAAATATATATATATATATATATATATATATAATCCGGCTGCTCTTTGGCGCTGTATAACGGCTGCCACAAGCGCTGGCAAACATTGGCTGCTATTAGCGCTAAATTTTGGCTGTTTATACGGCTATAGTTGTAAAACAGCTGCATTAGCAGTCATAGAAAAATATCTTATTTTCAACAAGCAACATGTCTGTACACACACAAAAATACATTACTTTAATGCCTACAGACAGAAATATAATTGTCCAGGGTCAACGGCTGACGGACATACATATGGATCATTTCCATAGACTTTTACAAAGTTGTTCAGATTATAGACCTGTCGGAATACAATTGCCTGATATGATTCAACCTGTATCACAAGATAAAAAACACATTCAAATATTGTGTAGCTCGTCACATTGGGTGTGTTGTTATTATGATACAAAAAATATATTTGTATATGATTCCTCACATAATAAAACATTGTGTAAAGATCATGAGCGATTCTTGGAAAAATTATTTCCAGCACATGACTTTAAAAAACATCCCGTCAAATTTCCTAATGTGCAACGTCAACCGAACTGTAGCGATTGTGGTGTTTTTGCTATAGCTTTTGCTACTTCATTGTTATTCAATATTAAACCTGACAAAGTAAAGTATGAATATAAGTTTATGCGTTCACATTTGGTACAAATTTTGGAAAATAATGTTATGGAACATTTTCCTCAGGATTTGCAAAGTGCTAATCCTCAAAAGGTACTTCCATTAGCAGTGATAAGAGATAGAGAGGCTAAAGCAACTGCTCAACGTATGAAAAGACATTTTAAAAGTAATTGCGCTAAAGAATGTCGGGCAGAAAAACAGGATTTAGAAAATCGCGCTACAAAGCAGCAACGATGCAAACAGAATTTACCAAATAATCGTGTTCAAGATTCACAATGTGTTATTTCTCAAAAAGTACTTTCATTAGCGATAATAAAAGCGACAGAAACTGAAGCAATTGCTAAAAGTGCAAAGACACATTCTGAAAGTAATTATGCTACAGAATCTCGTACAGAGCAGCAGGATTTAAACAATCGCGCTATTATAAAACGATCCAAACAGAATTTAAAAAAGAAAGTAATTTTAAAACGTAAAGAAAAAAATATAATTATTCGAGGCAAATGGATTACGGACGCTCATATGGATCATTTCCATACACTTTTGCGAAGTTGTTCAGATTATGAACCTGTCGGAACATGGCGAATTCAATTGCCTCAATTTATTCAACGTATACCAGAAGATAGAAAACATATACAAATATTGCACAGTTCGTTAGTTCCGTTCAATTGTGGAAATCCAAAACTTAGAGATAGAACTGGACATTGGGTATGTAGTTATTACGATACAACAAAAATATATATCTATGATTCACAAAATAAACAAGAGTTGCACGAACATCACGAGATATTCTTGAGAGAATTATTTCCAACGTACGACTTTGAGAATAATCCTGTCGAATTTCCTACTGTACAATATCAACCAAACTGTAATGATTGCGGAGTTTTTGCTATAGATTTGCGATTTCATTATTGTTTAATATTAAACCTGATGAAGTTAGATATGATCATAGAGTAATGCGTTCACATTTGTTGAAGATTTTTGAATTGAATACAATTGAACATTTTCCTCAAGATCCACAAAGTGATGCTCAGACAGTGCTTCCATTAGCGGTAATAAGAGATAGAGAAGCTAAAGCGACTGCTCTACGTATAAATAGACATTTATCTCAGAAAGATTCCTGTAAAAACATTAGTAATACTGGAAATAATTGCGCTGAGAAACGTTGTCGAGAGGAACAGGACTCGTCAGAAAATGATCGTGCTAAAAAACGGCGTTGATATCAGAATTCAGAAAACAATTGTGTTAATAATACTAAAATTAATCGCGCTAAGAAACAATGTCGAGAGGAACAAGATTCAGAAAATGATTGTGCTAAAAAACGGAGTCGATATCAGAATTCAGAAGACAATCGTGCTAAAAGACAACGTCAGTATAAAGACAACTTAGCAAATAATCGCCTTAATAAGCGAAAATATCTTATACATTCTCAGCAAGGACGAGATAGACAAAGAAAATATTATCTTATACATTCTCAGCAAGAACGAGATAGAAAAAGAAAAGATTATCTTATACATTCTCAGCAAGAACGAGATAGAAAAAGAAAAGATTATCTTATACATTCTCAGCAAAAACGAGATAGAAAAAGAAAAGATTATCTTATACATTCTCAGCAAGAACGAGATAGAAAAAGAAAAGATTATCTTATACATTCTCAGCAAGAACGAGATAGACAAAAAAAATATTCTGATTGTAAATGGCTTTATAATAAGCGATATTATGAGAGAAAGAAGTCTAAATGCGTACTTGCAAACAAAAATCGCGATATTGCTAAAAATATTACTAGAAAATATACAAAGTTTTGGTCACAAAATTACATACAATTTCTTATTCCTGTGGCAATTGAAGATATCGAAAACAAACTTAATATTAAAAATCCTACTGAAAGACGATTAGAAGCCGAAAGAATCTTACGTTGGTGTATGCGTATTCGAGATAGTTTTGTCAGCAAGATCTCTAAAATATTAGCTTCACTTAAAAAGAAATCAGACGTGTGCTTGACTCTTGCCGCTGAATGCTTTATAAATGACGATAAAATACGTGCATTATGTGGCACATCGGGACATACAGCTTCAACCGAAAATTATTTTATCGACACATATCATAACATTGCTTCATCACAACTGTTGGTAATTAACGAGAAAGGTAAAACTACGAATGTATTACCTTTGCAACAAGCACGAGTAAAAAAATCATGGTTATGCAATGCTTTGTGTAAAATTTATGATGATCCGTTGATGAAGATTCTAATCGATCATTATGAAAAATTTCTCAAAACGATATTTGCCTGCACTTTAAAGAAAATACCACAATTGTTAACAGATATTCATACATGTACGATAAAGAATTCTGATAGAAAGGGTCACACACATGCCTGTTACATTGATGCAATTCTTTGCAAAGCTCTATTTCTTCCTGTTTTATTATTATCACCTCATTTTCCAATGGTGAGATATATTAAACGTTTAATTTATCATATGACAAGTTTATACGACAAAATGTTAAATCTGGAGAAGGCTTTAACTTCTGTTGATTTAGACACGTTAAACGAAATTATAATTTCGGCACAACAAAAAGCATATATGTACAAACATCAGCAGAATCGTACTACTTTGAGTGAAGATGAAATCATGTCTCGCTTTAAAAACGCATTTAAGGCTTTTACTAAACGCTCCATGGACACACCTCGATATGTTTGTGCATCATGTGAGAGACTTTTATATAGAAGAAGTGTCTCTGAATTTAATAAGCTTAAAGCACGAATAGATATTCCAATTTGGAGAGATTTGATGGCGCATTTAGAAAAACATAATATTACTCCGCAATACATATGTAATTACTGTGAAAAAAAATTCCGTGACGGATTAATGCCTGCGTATTGCGTTTTAAATGATCGTATTGTACAGTGAGGAGCATTAATGAGTTCCGTTACCCGGTGAGCTACGGTGCAGAGCGGTGCAGGCGAGCGCGCTACGTTACCGTCACGGTCGATAAAAGGTTCAAATACAGAACCGCGAACGCGTAAAAATGATCAGTCACGCTGTATTGCTCGCGCGTGCATTTGATTAAAAAAACATTTTTAATACAATTTGATGCACACAATTAATACGTATTACAAACAATATAACAATCATAGGTGAATATGTAATTATAATTGTATTATTATGCATCTGCAACTATTATTCCACCGACTAATAAGTATGTGTTTACTGGAATAATATAATTACAGATAATATGATAATTATAATTACAACATTATTACCTATAATTATTCTATTGTATACGTAATGCATATGTAATTATATAAAAAATTGTTTCGCGATATTTCATAATTTTTACGATGTCGCATTATCTTCCGTATCTTATTTATAAGTAAATGAAATATTAAAATTAAAAGCTAAGTAATGTTACGGCCGATATTCCGAGCAATATTAGGGTATTAATAAAAAGCTATAATACATTTTGAATTATAATTATCGAGTCAACGTTTCGATCTACTTGGTCTTTCTCAGGGCATTACATTCAAAAACTTACAAGTGATATAAATAAAAATAATAATAACTGTTGAAGTTCACATTATCAACACTGAAAATTATAGTCATCGCCGATGGAACGATTACGACACGCAAAAGAAATAAGGTCAAAGCCAACTTCGAATTAAACGCCGTCACAGGCCACATAATTACAATAATTGTTACCGATTACAATAAATCCTGATTTGAGTTGCAGCTGACGGAGATGCTAATTTCGTGCATTTTCCGTATATTTTAAAAGGGGCAATCCTCTGTATGATCCTGGTATCAGCCATGCTCAACGTCGGAAATTGTCATGTCCGATATTAAATGGAAGTAGAGATCGGTGTTGCGTCAAGAACCTTTTAAAATATACAGAAAATGCACGAAATTAGCATCTCCGTCAGCTGCAACTCAGATCAGGATTTATTGCAATAGGTAACAATTATTGTAATTATTTGGCCTGTGACGGCGTTTAATTCGAAGTTGGCTTTTACCTTATTTCTTTTGCGTGTCGTAATCGTTCATCGGCGATGACTATAATTTTCAGTGTTGATAAAGTAAACTCTAACAGTTATTATTATTTTTATTTATACTACTTGTAAGTTTGAATGTAATGCCCTGAGAAAGACCAAGTAGGTCGAAACGTTGGCTCGATAATTACAATTCAAAATGTATATATAGCTTCTTATTTTAATACCGTAATTAATTAACATTGCTCGGAATATCGGCCGTAACATTACTTAGCTTTTGCTTTCGACGAACGATAACACGTCCTATTTTTTTATATTAAAATTAAATTATTTAAATTAAGGATTAATCGCGCGCGAATACGAAATCTATTTTGTAATATTTCTTGAATTCCTAGATTCTTCGAATTTGAACATTAAGTTTATAATGCGATTTTTATCCATTTTTGCTTTTTACACAAAATGTCTTTCCTAACATTGAAATATTTTCTTATATAAGAAAAAAATTTTTTTATATGTAAGTGATGGTATCTCGTGTTTAAGGTAATTGGATTTATTTTCTGCGAAAGAGAAGCCATTTTTTATGTGCTATAAATTGTGAAGAAATATATAAAGTCTGCGATATTATCACGTAGCTGTTAACCATTATTTTCACAAATATTATATTATTTTTATTTTCTTTTTTATACAAAAAATTAAGGATTAAACGGATAGAAAGATATTCGTAACTTGATATATGTTGTCGAGATGTTTCGAGTTTCGAGATGTTCCTTGTCTTAATGTTTGGTGGTTCTGAAAAGAACCGATTGTTTTGCTTGGTCCTGGAGCGAATTTTAATAATTCGTCCAGTAATCATTTCTTTCGATAATATGATCTATCGTGCACTAACATATAGCGTTTTCGATTTTTGATTTGTTGACTCGACCCGACTCGGATCAGATTAAAAGATCGGAAAAATGATAATAAAATATTAAAATCTGCTACGATAATGCTAAGAATCTTTGATCGATGTTAGGGAACGCTTTCTGTTATGATAGTTTAGAGTCATCAAGTTTCAAACCGAACTTTTGATCTGACCGAATCCGGTCGAATCAACAAACAAAAGACGCTAATACGTGGCGATCGTCTTTTGTCTAATGACGTTAAACAAAAGCTCTGCGCATAGTTGCCTCAGTCAGCATTTTGTCTTGCGACTTGGTGCAGTAATGTTGAGTGAAATCCAGCGTGGCCGTTTAATCGGTTTGTGGCAAGGAGGTGTAAATCTCGAAGAGATTTGCATCATAATTCCATGTTCTGATAAGACGGCAAGAAAATGGATTCATGCGTGGCAAGAAGGTGGTGAAGAAGCTCTGCGTGATCATCGTAAGCATAATCACAGACCACGGAAAACAACTGTGGAAGAAAATAATGCTTTAGTCAACCAGGTAGATTTACAGCCTTTTTTTCCGGTATCAAATGCCATTAACGACTTGGAGTTACCGATTTCTCGATGGACAGCACGACGACGTTTACATGAAGCCCATGTTCACTGTCGTCGTGCTGCACGAAAAATCGCGCTTACGCAAAGACATCGCGAAAATCGCGTTGCTTTTGCGCGTCAAGAGCTAATGACATCTGCGGAAGAATGGGATGTCACTATCTGGACGGACGAAAAAGTCTTTTGTTCTGCAGTTGATCGGCGTGATCGTGTTTGGAGACCCGATAATCGCAGGTTTGATCCGAGGTATGTCATTCCTCAAGAGCGAAGTGGGCGCATCACTTGTGCAATGTGGGGATGGATGAGTGCGTATGGTCCTGGTGAACTAATTGAAATATCGCCACATATGAATAGTGAGGAATACATTGATATTTTGGAAAACGTTTTGCTTCCGAGCGTCCGAAATATATTCCCGGCAGAAGATGTACCGAGATTTCGATTAGTTCAGGACAATTCTGCAGTTCATACTTCCCGCATTGTGCGAAGATGGTTCGAACAACATCCAGAGATTGTGGTTCTTGATTGGCCAGCTAAATCCCCGGATCTCAATTTAATTGAGAATGTGTG
>JASTWO010001035.1:0-25657 GCA_030770215.1 Temnothorax americanus
TTAACTTTGCAGAACTCCGGCGAGAACCTGCCGATTTTCGAAAAAAAAAAAATACTTTTTGGGACTTATGAAATTTGCAGAACTCCGGCGAGAACTGCCGATTTTTAAAAAAAAAATACTTTTTGGGACTTATGAAATTTTGCAGAACTCCGGCGAGAACTGCCGATTTTTGAAAAAAAAAAATACTTCTGGGACTTATGAAATTTTCGAGGTGTGACCCTTCGGAGGGCTGTAACTTTTGCAGAACTCCGGCGAGAACTGCCGATTTTCGAAAAAAAAAATACTTTTTGGGACTTATGATAATTTTGCAGAACTCCGGCGAGAACTGCCGATTTTTGAAAAAAAAAAATACTTCTTGGGACTTATGAAATTTCGAGGTGTGACCCTTCGGAGGGCTGTAACTTTTGCAGAACTCCGGCGAGAACTGCCCGATTTCGAAAAAAAAAAAATACTTTTTGGGACTTATGAAATTTTGCAGAACTCCGGCGAGAACTGCCGATTTTGAAAAAAAAAATACTTTTTGGGACTATGAAATTTTTGCAGAACTCCGGCGAGAACTGCCGATTTTTGAAAAAAAAATACTTCTTGGGACTTATGAAATTTTCGAGGTGTGACCCTTTGGAGGGCTGTAACTTTTGCAGAACTCCGGCGAGAACTGCCGATTTTCGAAAAAAAATACTTTTTGGGACTTATGGTATTTTGGCAGAACTCCGGCGAAAACTGCCGATTTTTGAAAAAAAAATACTTCTTGGGACTTATGAAATTTTCGAAGTGTGACCCTTCGGAGGGCTGTAACTTTTGCAGAACTCCGGCGAGAACTCCCGATTTTCGAAAAAAAAAATACTTTTTGGGACTTATGAAATTTTGCAGAACTCCGGCGAGAACTGCCGATTTTTGAAAAAAGAAAAAAAATACGTTTGGGATTTATGAAATTTTCGAGGTGTGACCCTTTGGAGGGCTGTAACTTTGAAGAACTCCGGCAAGAACTGCCGATTTTTGAAAAAAAAAATACTTTTTGGGACTTATAAAATTTTCGAAGTGTGACCCTTTGGAGGGCTGTAACTTTTGCAAAACTCCGGCAAGAACTGCCGATTTTTGAAAAAAAAAAAATACTTTTTGGGACTTATGAAATTTTGCAGAATTTCGGCGAGAACTGCCGATTTTTGAAAAAAAATGCTTTTTGGGATTTATGAAATTTTGCAGAACTCCGGCGAGAACTGCCGATTTAAAAACAAAAAAACAAAAAAAAATACTTTTTGGGACTTATGAAATTTTTGAGGTGTGACCCTTTGGAGGGCTGTAACTTTTGCAGAACTCCGGCGAGAACTGCCGATTTTTGAAAAAAAAAAAAAAAAAAAAAAAAAAAACTTTTTGGGACTTATGAAATTTTGTAGAACTCCGGCGAGAACTGCCGATTTAAAAAAAAAAAAAAAAAAAATACTTTTTGGGATTTATGAAATTTTCGAGGTGTGACCCTTTGGAGGGCTGTAACTTTTGCAGAACTCCGGCGAGAACTGCCGATTTTTGAAAAAAAAATACTTTTTGGGACTTATGAAATTTTCGAGGTGTGACCCTTTGGAGGGCTGTAACTTTTGCAGAACTCCGGCGAGAACTGCCGATTTTTGAAAAAAAAAAAAACTTTTTGGGACTTATGAAATTTTGCAGAACTCCGGCGAGAACTGCCGATTTTTGAAAAAAAATACTTTATGGGACTTATGAAATTTCGAGGTGTGACCCCTTCGGAGGGCTGTAACTTTTGCAGAACTCCGGCGAGAACTGCCGATTTTTGAAAAAAAAAATACTTTTTGGGACTTATGAAATTTTGCAGAACTCCGGCGAGAACTGCCGATTTTTGAAAAAAAAAAAATACTTTTGGGACTTATGAAATTTTCGAGGTGTGACCCTTTGGAGAGCTGTAACTTTTGCAGAACTCCGGCGAGAACTGCCGATTTTTGAAAGAAAAAATACTTTTTGGGACTTATGAAATTTTGCAGAACTCCGGCGAGAACTGCCGATTTTTGAAAAAAAAAAATACTTTTTGGGACTTATGAAATTTTGCAGAATTTCGGCTAGAACTGCCGATTTTTGAAAAAAAAAATGTTTTTTGGGATTTATGAAATTTTGCAGAACTCCGGCGAGAACTGCCGATTTAAAAACAAAAAAACAAAAAAAAATACTTTTTGGGACTTATGAAATTTTCGAGGTGTGACCCTTTGGAGGGCTGTAACTTTTGCAGAACTCCGGCGAGAACTGCCGATTTTTGAAAAAAAAAAAAAAAAAATACTTTTTGAGACTTATGAAATTTTGCAGAACTCCGGCGAGAACTGCCAATTTTTTGAAAAAAAAAAGAAAAAAAATACTTTTTGGGACTTATGAAATTTTCGAGGTGTGACCCTTTGGAGGGCTGTAACTTTTGCAGAACTCCGGCGAGAACTGCCGATTTTTGAAAAAAAAAATACTTTTTGGGACTTATGAAATTTTCGAGGTGTGACCCTTTAGAGGGCTGTAACTTTTGCAGAACTCCGGCGAGAACTGCCGATTTTTGAAAAAAAAAAAATACTTTTTGGGACTTATGAAATTTTCGAGGTGTGACCCTTGGACGGCTGTAACTTTTGCAGAACTCCGGCGAGAACTGCCAATTTTCGAAAAAAAAAATACTTTTTGGGACTTATGAAATTTTGCAGAACTCCGGCGAAAACTGCCGATTTTTGAAAAAAAAAAAAAATACTTTTTGGGACTTATGAAATTTTGCAGAACTCCGGCGAGAACTGCCGATTTTTGAAAAAAAAAATACTTTTTGGGATTTATGAAATTTTGCAGAACTCCGGCGAGAACTGCCGATTTAAAAAAAATACAAAAAAAAATACTTTTTGGGACTTATGAAATTTTTGAGGTGTGACCCTTTGGAGGGCTGTAACTTTTGCAGAACTCCGGCGAGAACTGCCGATTTAAAAAAAAAAAAAAAAAAAAGAAAAACTTTTTGGGACTTATGAAATTTTGCAGAACTCCGGCGAGAACTGCCGATTTTAATAATAAAAAAAAAATTTTTTTGGGATTTATGAAATTTTCGAGGAGTGACCTTTGGAGGGCTGTAACTTTTGCAGAACTCCGGCGAGAACTGCCGATTTTTGAAAAAAAAAAAACTTTTTGGGACTTATGAAATTTTGCAGAACTCCGGCGAGAACTGCCGATTTTTAATAATAAAAACAAAAATTCTTTTGGGATTATGAAATTTTCGAGGTGTGACTTTTTGGAGGGTTGTAACTTTTGCAGAACTCCGGCGAGAACTGCCGATTTTTGAAAAAAAAAAAACTTTTGGGACTTATGAAATTTTGCAGAACTCCGGCGAGAACTGCCGATTTTTGAAAAAAAAAAGAAAAAAATACTTTTTGGGACTTATGAAATTTTCGAGGTGTGACCCTTTGGAGGGCTGTAACTTTTGCAGAACTCCGGCAAGAACTGCCGATTTTTGAAAAAAAAAAAACTTTTTGGGACTTATGAAATTTTGCAGAACTCCGGCGAGAACTGCCGATTTAAAAAAAAAAAAAAAATACTTTTTGGGATTTATGAAATTTTCGAGGTGTGACCCTTTGGAGGGCTGTAATTTTTCAGAACTCCGGCGAGAACTGCCGATTTTTGAAAAAAAAAATACTTTTTGGGACTTATGAAATTTTCGAGTTGTGACCCTTTGGAGGGCTGTAACTTTTGCAGAACTCCGGCGAGAACTGCCGATTTTTGAAAAAAAAAAAAAATACTTTTTGGGACTTATGAAATTTTCGAGGTGTGACCCTTTGGAGGGCTGTAACTTTTGCAGAACTCCGGCGAGAACTGCCGATTTTTGAAAAAAAAATACTTTTTGGGACTATGAAATTTGCAGAACTCCGGCGAGAACTGCCGATTTTTGAAAAAAAAAAAAATACTTTTTGGGACTTATGAAATTTTCGAGGTGTGACCCTTTGGAGAGCTGTAACTTTTGCAGAACTCCGGCGAGAACTGCCGATTTTTGAAAGAAAAAAAAAGGAAAAAAAAATACTTTTTGGGACTTATGAAATTTTGCAAAACTCCGGCGAGAACAGCCGATTTAAAAAAAAAAAAAAAAAAAAAATACTTTTGGGATTATGAAATTTTCGAGGGTGACTCTTTGGAGGGCTGTAATTTTTGCAGAACTCCGGCGAGAACTGCCGATTTTTAAAAAAAAAAAAAAATACTTTTTGGGACTTATGAAATTTTCGAGTTGTGACCCTTTGGAGGGCTGTAACTTTGCAGAACTCCGGCAAGAACTGCCGATTTTTGAAAAAAAAAATAGTTTTTTGGGACTTATGAAATTTTGCAGAAATTCGGCGAGAACTGCCGATTTTTGAAAAAAAAATACTTTTTGGGATTTATGAAATTTTGCAGAACTCCGGCGTGAACTGCCGATTTAAAAAAAAAAACAAAAAAAAAGTACTTTTTGGGACTTATGAAATTTTTGAGGTGTGACCCTTTGGAGGGCTGTAACTTTTGCAGAACTCCGGCGAGAACTGCCGATTTAAAAAAAAAAAAAAAAAAAGAAAAACTTTTTGGGATTTAAGAAATTTTGCAGAACTCCGGCGAGAACTGCCGATTTTTAATAATAAAAAAAAAATTATTTTTGGGATTTATGAATTTTCGAGGTGTGACCTTTTGGAGGGCTGTAAGTTTTGCAGAACTCCGGCGAGAACTGCCGATTTTTGAAAAAAAAAATACTTTTTGGGACTTATGAAATTTTGCAGAACTCCGGCGAGAACTGCCGATTTTAGAAAAAAAAAAAAATACTTTTTGGGACTTATGAAATTTTTGAGGTGTGACCCTTTGGAGGGCTGTAACTTTTGCAGAACTCCGGCAAAAACTGCCGATTTTTGAAAAAAAAAAATACTTTTTGGGACTTATGAAATTTTGCAGAACTCCGGCGAGAACTGCCGATTTTTGAAAAAAAAAAAATACTTTTTGGGACTTATGAAATTTTGCAGAACTCCGGCGAGAACTGCCGATTTTTGAAAAAAAAATGCTTTTTGGGATTTATGAAATTTTGCAGAACTCCGGCGAGAACTGCCGATTTAAAAACAAAAAAACAAAAAAAAATACTTTTTGGGACTTATGAATTTTTGAGGTGTGACCCTTTGGAGGGCTGTACTTTTGCAGAACTCCGGCGAGAACTGCCGATTTTTGAAAAAAAAAAAAAAAAAAAACTTTTTGGGACTTATGAAATTTTGCAGAACTCCGGCGTGAACTGCCGATTTTTGAAAAAAAAAAAAACTTCTTGGGACTTATGAAATTTTGCAGAACTCCGGCGAGAACTGCCGATTTTGAAAAAAAAGAAAAAAAAAATACGTTTTGGGATTTATGAAATTTTCGAGGTGTGACCCTTTGGAGGGCTGTAACTTTTGAAGAACTCCGGCAAGAACTGCCGATTTTTGAAAAAAAAATACTTTTTGGGACTTATAAAATTTTGCAGAACTCCGGCGAGAACTGCCGATTTTTGAAAAAAAAAAAAAACTTCTTGGGACTTATAAAATTTTCGAGGTGTGACCCTTCGGAGGGCTGTGACTTTTGCAGAACTCCGGCGAGAACTGCCAATTTTCGAAAAAAAAATACTTTTTGGGACTTATGAAATTTTGCAGAACTCCGGCGATAACTGCCGATTTTTGAAAAAAAAAATACTTTTTGGGACTTATGAAATTTTGCAGAACTCCGGCGAGAACTGCCGATTTTTGAAAAAAAAAAAAATACTTTTTGGGACTTATGAAATTTTCGAGGTGTGACCTTTCGGAGGGCTGTAACTTTTGCAGAACTCCGGCGAGAACTGCCGATTTTTAAAAAAAAAAATACTTTTTGGGACTTATGAAATTTTGCAGAACTCCGGCGAGAACTGCCGATTTTTGAAAAAAAAAAATACTTTTTGGGACTTATGAAATTTTCGAGGTGTGACCCTTTGGAGGGCTGTAACTTTTGCAGAACTCCGGCGAGAACTGCCGATTTTTGAAAGAAAAAAAAGGAAAAAAAAATACTTTTTGGGACTTATGAAATTTTGCAAACTCCGGCGAGAACTGCTGATTTAAAAAAAAAAAAAAAAAAAAAAATACTTTTTGGGACTTATAAAATTTTCGAGGTGTGACCCTTTGGAGGGCTGTAATTTTTGCAGAACTCCGGCGAGAACTGCCGATTTTTGAAAAAAAAAAAATACTTTTTGGGACTTATGAAATTTTCGAGTTGTGACCCTTTGGAGGGCTGTAACTTTTGCAGAACTCCGGCGAGAACTGCCGATTTTTGAAAAAAAAAAAATACTTTTTGGGACTTATGAAATTTTGCAGAACTCCGGCGAGAACTGCCGATTTTAATAATAAAAAAAAAATTTTTTTGGGATTTATGAAATTTTCGAGGTGGACCTTTTGGAGGGCTGTAACTTTTGCAGAACTCCGGCGAGAACTGCCGATTTTTGAAAAAAAAAAAACTTTTTGGGACTTATGAAATTTTGCAGAACTCCGGCGAGAACTGCCGATTTTTGAAAAAAAAAAAAAACTTTTTGGGACTTATGAAATTTTTGAGGTGTGACCCTTTGGAGGGCTGTAACTTTTGCAGAACTCCGGCAAGAACTGCCGATTTTTGAAAAAAAAAAATACTTTTTGGGACTTATGAAATTTTGCAGAACTCCGGCGAGAACTGCCGATTTTTGAAAAAAAAAAATACTTTTTGGGACTTATGAAATTTTGCAGAATTTCGGCTAGAACTGCCGATTTTTGAAAAAAAAATGCTTTTTGGGATTTATGAAATTTGCAGAACTCCGGCGAGAACTGCCGATTTAAAAACAAAAAAACAAAAAAAAATACTTTTTGGGACTTATGAAATTTTTGAGGTGTGACCCTTTGGAGGGCTGTAACTTTTGCAGAACTCCGGCGAGAACTGCCGATTTTTGAAAAAAAAAAAAAAAAAAAACTTTTTGGGACTTATGAAATTTTGCAGAACTCCGGCAAGAACTGCCGATTTTTGAAAAAAAAAGAAAAAAAAATACTTTTTGGGATTTATAAAATTTTCGAGGTGTGACCCTTTGGAGGGCTGTAACTTTTGCAGAACTCCGGCGAGAACTGCCGATTTTTAAAAAAAAAAATACTTTTTGGGACTTATGAAATTTTCGAGGTGTGACCCTTTGGAGGGCTGTAACTTTTGCAGAACTCCGGCGAGAACTGCCGATTTTTGAAAAAAAAAAATACTTTTTGGGACTTATGAAATTTTCGAGGTGTGACCCTTGGAGGGCTGTAACTTTTGCAGAACTCCGGCGAGAACTGCCGATTTTTGAAAAAAAAAATATTTTTTGGGACTTATGAAATTTTGCAGAACTCCGGCGAGAACTGCCGATTTTGAAAAAAAAAAAAAACTTTTTGGGACTTATGAAATTTTTGAGGTGTGACCCTTTGGAGGGCTGTGACTTTTGCAGACTCCGGCGAGAACTGCCAATTTTCGAAAAAAAAAAATACTTTTTGGGACTTATGAAATTTTGCAGAACTCCGGCGATAACTGCCGATTTTTGAAAAAAAAAATACTTTTTGGGACTTATGAAATTTTGCAGAACTCCGGCGAGAACTGCCGATTTTTGAAAAAAAATACTTTTTGGGACTTATGAAATTTTCGAGGTGTGACCTTTTGGAGGGCTGTAACTTTTGCAGAACTCCGGCGAGAACTGCCGATTTTTGAAAAAAAAAAATACTTTTTGGGACTTATGAAATTTTGCAGAACTCCGGCGAGAACTGCCGATTTTTGAAAAAAAAAAATACTTTTTGGGACTTATGAAATTTTCGAGGTGTGACCCTTTGGAGGGCTGTAACTTTTGCAGAACTCCGGCGAGAACTGCCGATTTTTGAAAGAAAAAAAAGGAAAAAAAAAATACTTTTTGGGACTTATGAAATTTTGCAAAACTCCGGCGAGAACTGCTGATTTAAAAAAAAAAAAAAAAAAAAAATACTTTTTGGGATTTATGAAATTTTCGAGGTGTGACCCTTTGGAGGGCTGTAACTTTTGCAGAACTCCGGCGAGAACTGCCGATTTTTGAAAAAAAAAAAAATACTTTTTGGGACTTATGAAATTTTCGAGTTGTGACCCTTTGGAGGGCTGTAACTTTTGCAGAACTCCGGCGAGAACTGCCGATTTTTGAAAAAAAAAAAATACTTTTTGGGACTTATGAAATTTTGCAGAACTCCGGCGAGAACTGCCGATTTTTAATAATAAAAAAAAATATTTTTTGGGATTTATGAAATTTTCGAGGTGTGACCCTTTGGAGGGCTGCAACTTTTGCAGAACTCCGGCGAGAACTGCCGATTTTTGAAAAAAAAAATACTTTTTGGGACTTATGAAATTTTGCAGAACTCCGGCGAGAACTGCCGATTTTTGAAAAAAAAAAAATACTTTTTGGGACTTATGAAATTTTCGAGGTGTGACCCTTTGGAGGGCTGTAACTTTTGCAGAACTCCGGCGAGAACTGCCGATTTTTGAAAAAAAAAAAATACTTTTTGGGACTTATGAAATTTTGCAGAACTCCGGCGAGAACTGCCGATTTTTGAAAAAAAAAAATACTTTTTGGGACTTATGAAATTTTGCAGAATTTCGGCTAGAACTGCCGATTTTTGAAAAAAAAATGCTTTTTGGGATTTATGAAATTTTGCAGAACTCCGGCGAGAACTGCCGATTTAAAAACAAAAAAACAAAAAAAATACTTTTTGGGACTTATGAAATTTTTGAGGTGTGACCCTTTGGAGGGCTGTAACTTTTGCAGAACTCCGGCGAGAACTGCCGATTTTGAAAAAAAAAAAAAAAAAAACTTTTGGGACTTATGAAATTTTGCAGAACTCCGGCGAGAACTGCCGATTTTTGAAAAAAAAAGAAAAAAAAATACTTTTTGGGATTTATGAAATTTTCGAGGTGTGACCCTTTGGAGGGCTGTAACTTTTGCAGAACTCCGGCGAGAACTGCCGATTTTTGAAAAAAAAAATACTTTTTGGGACTTATGAAATTTTCGAGGTGTGACCCTTTGGAGGGCTGTAACTTTTGCAGAACTCCGGCAAGAACTGCCGATTTTTGAAAAAAAAAATACTTTTGGGACTTATGAAATTTTCGAGGTGTGACCCTTGGAGGGCTGTAACTTTTGCAGAACTCCGGCGAGAATTGCCGATTTTTGAAAAAAAAAATACTTTTTGGGACTTATGAAATTTTGCAGAACTCCGGCGAGAACTGCCGATTTTTGAAAAAAAAAAAAACTTTTTGGGACTTATAAAATTTTCGAGGTGTGACCCTTTGGAGGGCTGTGACTTTTGCAGAACTCCGGCGAGAACTGCCGATTTTTGAAAAAAAAAAATACTTTTTGGGACTTATGAAATTTTGCAGAACTCCGGCGATAACTGCCGATTTTTGAAAAAAAAAATACTTTTTGGGACTTATGAAATTTTGCAGAACTCCGGCGAGAACTGCCGATTTTGAAAAAAATACTTCTTGGGACTTATGAAATTTTCGAGGTGTGACCTTTCGGAGGGCTGTAACTTTTGCAGAACTCCGGCGAGAACTGCCGATTTTGAAAAAAAAAAATACTTTTTGGGACTTATGAAATTTTGCAGAACTCCGGCGAGAACTGCCGATTTTTGAAAAAAAAAAATACTTTTGGGACTTATGAAATTTTCGAGGTGTGACCCTTTGGAGAGCTGTAACTTTTGCAGAACTCCGGCGAGAACTGCCGATTTTTGAAGAAAAAAAAGGAAAAAAAATACTTTTTGGGACTTATGAAATTTTGCAAAACTCCGGCGAGAACTGCTGATTTAAAAAAAAAAAAAAAAAAAATACTTTTTGGGATTTATGAAATTTTCGAGGTGTGACCCTTTGGAGGGCTGTAACTTTTGCAGAACTCCGGCGAGAACTGCCGATTTTTGAAAAAAAAAAAAAAATACTTTTTGGGACTTATGAAATTTTCGAGGTGTGACCCTTTGGAGGGCTGTAACTTTTGCAGAACTCCGGCAAGAACTGCCGATTTTGAAAAAAAAAAAATACTTTTTGGGTCTTATGAAATTTTGCAGAACTCCGGCGAGAACTGGCCGATTTTTAATAATAAAAAAAAAAATTTTTTTGGGATTTATGAAATTTTCGAGGTGTGACCTTTTGGAGGGCTGTAACTTTTGCAGAACTCCGGCGAGAACTGCCGATTTTTGAAAAAAAAAAAAACTTTTTGGGACTTATGAAATTTTGCAGAACTCCGGCGAAAACTGCCGATTTTTGAAAAAAAAAAAAAATACTTTTTGGGACTTATGAAATTTTTGAGGTGTGACCCTTTGGAGGGCTGTAACTTTTGCAGAACTCCGGCGAAAACTGCCGATTTTTGAAAAAAAAAAATACTTTTTGGGACTTATGAAATTTTGCAGAACTCCGGCGAGAACTGCCGATTTTTGAAAAAAAAAAAAAATACTTTTTGGGACTTATGAAATTTTGCAGAATTTCGGCGAGAACTGCCGATTTTTGAAAAAAAAATGCTTTTTGGGATTTATGAAATTTTGCAGAACTCCGGCGAGAACTGCCGATTTAAAACAAAAAAACAAAAAAAATACTTTTTGGAACTTATGAAATTTTTTGAGGTGTGACCCTTTGGAGGGATGTAACTTTTGCGAACTCCGGCGAGAACTGCCGATTTTTGAAAAAAAAAAAAAAAAACTTTTTGGGACTTATGAAATTTGCAGAACTCCGGCGAGAACTGCCGATTTTTGAAAAAAAAAAGAAAAAAAATACTTTTTGGGACTTATGAAATTTTCGAGGTGTGACCCTTTGGAGGGCTGTAACTTTTGCAGAACTCCGGCGAGAACTGCCGATTTTTGAAAAAAAAATACTTTTTGGGACTTATGAAATTTTCGAGGTGTGACCCTTTAGAGGGCTGTAACTTTTGCAGAACTCCGGCGAGAACTGCCGATTTTTGAAAAAAAAAATACTTTTTGGGACTTATGAAATTTTCGAGGTGTGACCCTTGGACGGCTGTAACTTTTGCAGAACTCCGGCGAGAACTGCCAATTTTCGAAAAAAAAAATACTTTTTGGGACTTATGAAATTTTGCAGAACTCCGGCGAAAACTGCCGATTTTTGAAAAAAAAAAAATACTTTTTGGGACTTATGAAATTTTGCAGAACTCCGGCGAGAACTGCTGATTTTTGAAAAAAAAAATACTTTTTGGGACTTATGAAATTTTGCAGAACTCCGGCGAGAACTGCCGATTTAAAAAAAAATACAAAAAAAAATACTTTTTGGGACTTATGAAATTTTTGAGGTGTGGACCCTTTGGAGGGCTGTAACTTTTGCAGAACTCCGGCGAGAACTGCCGATTAAAAAAAAAAAAAAAAAAAAGAAAAACTTTTTGGGACTTATGAAATTTTGCAGAACTCCGGCGAGAACTGCCGATTTTTAATAATAAAAAAAAAATTTTTTTGGGATTTATGAAATTTTCGAGGAGTGACCTTTTGGAGGGCTGTAACTTTTGCAGAACTCCGGCGAGAACTGCCGATTTTTGAAAAAAAAAAACTTTTTGGGACTTATGAAATTTGCAGAACTCCGGCGAGAACTGCCGATTTTTAATAATAAAAAAAAATTCTTTTGGGATTTATGAAATTTTCGAGGTGTGACTTTTTGGAGGGTTGTAACTTTTGCAGAACTCCGGCGAGAACTGCCGATTTTTGAAAAAAAAAAAACTTTTTGGGACTTATGAAATTTTGCAGAACTCCGGCGAGAACTGCCGATTTTGAAAAAAAAAAAAAATACTTTTTGGGTCTTATGAAATTTTTGAGGTGTGACCCTTTGGAGGGCTGTAACTTTTGCAGAACTCCGGCAAGAACTGCAGATTTTTGAAAAAAAAAACTTTTTGGGACTTATGAAATTTTGCAGACTCCGGCGAGAACTGCCGATTTAAAAAAAAAAAAAAAAAATACTTTTTGGGAATTATGAAATTTTCGAGGTGTGACCCTTTGGAGGGCTGTAATTTTTGCAGAATTCCGGCGAGAACTGCCGATTTTTGAAAAAAAAAAATACTTTTTGGGACTTATGAAATTTTCGAGGTGTGACCCTTTGGAGGGCTGTAACTTTTGCAGAACTCCGGCGAGAAACTGCCGATTTTGAAAAAAAAAAACTTTTTGGACTTATGAAATTTTGCAGAACTCCGGCGAGAACTGCCGATTTTTGAAAAAAAAAAAAAATACTTTTTGGTCTTATGAAATTTTCGAGGTGTGACCTTTTGGAGGGCTGTAACTTTTGCAGAACTCCGGCGGAAACTGCCGATTTAAAAAAAAAAATACTTTTTGGGACTTATGAAATTTTGCAGAACTCCGGCGAGAACTGCCGATTTTTGAAAAAAAAAAAAAAAAAAATACTTTTTGGTACTTATGAAATTTTGCAGAACTCCGGCGAAAACTGCCGATTTTTGAAAAAAAAAATACTTTTTGGGACTTATGAATTTGCAGAACTCCGGCGAGAACTGCCGATTTTTAAAAAAAAAAAAAAAAAAAATACTTTTTGGGACTTATGAAATTTTGAGGTGTGACCCTTTGGAGGGCTGTAACTTTGCGAACGCCGGCGAGAACTGCCGAGTTTTGAAAAAAAAAAAAAAAAAAACATTTTGGGACTTATGAAATTTGCAGAACTCCGGCGAGAACTGCCGATTTTTGGAAAAAAAAAGAAAAAAAAATACTTTTTGGGATTTATAAAAAATTTTCCGAGGTGTGGACCCTTGAGGGCTTGTAACATTTGAAGAACCCGGCAAGAACTGCCGATTGTTGAAAAACAAAAATACTTTTGGGGACTTATGAAATTTCGAGGTGTGACCCTTTAGAGGTCTGTAACTTTGCAAACTCCGGCAAGAAAATGCGGCCGATTTTGAAAAAAAAAAAACTTTTTGGGACTTATGAAATTTCAAAGTGGTGACCCGGGACGGCTGTAACTTTTGCAGAACGCCGGCGAAGAACTGCTGCCGATTTTGGAAAAAAAAAAAAAAAACTTTTTGGGACTTATGAAATTTTGCAGAACTCCGGGCCGAGAACTGCGATTTTTGAAAAAAAAAAAAAACTTCTTGGGACTTATAAAATTTTGAGGTGTGACCCTTCGGAGGGCTGTGACTTTTGCAGAACTCCGGCGAGAACTGCCAATTTTCGAAAAAAAAATACTTTTTGGGACTTATGAAATTTTGCAGAACTCCGGCGATAACTGCCGATTTTTGAAAAAAAAAAATACTTTTTGGGACTTATGAAATTTTGCAGAACTCCGGCGAGAACTGCCGATTTTTGAAAAAAAAATACTTTTGGGACTTATGAAATTTTCGAGGTGTGACCCTTTGGAGGGCTGTAACTTTTGCAGAACTCCGGCGAGAACTGCCGATTTTTGAAAAAAAAAACTTTTTGGGACTTATGAAATTTTGCAGAACTCCGGCGAGAACTGCCGATTTTTGAAAAAAAAAATACTTTTTGGGACTTATGAAATTTTCGAGGTGTGACCCTTTGGAGGGCTGTAACTTTTGCAGAACTCCGGCGAGAACTGCCGATTTTTGAAGAAAAAAAGGAAAAAAAAATACTTTTTGGGACTTATGAAATTTTTGCAAAACTCCGGCGAGAACTGCCGATTTAAAAAAAAAAAAAAAAAAAATACTTTTTGGGATTTATGAAATTTTCGAGGTGTGACCCTTTGGAGGGCTGTAATTTTTGAAGAACTCCGGCAAGAACTGCCGATTTTTGAAAAAAAAAATACTTTTTGGGACTTATGAAATTTTCGAAGTGTGACCTTTGGAGGCTGTAACTTTTGCAGAACTCCGGCAAGAACTGCCGATTTTTGAAAAAAAAAAAAATACTTTTTGGGACTTATGAAATTTGCAGAATTTCGGCGAGAACTGCCGATTTTTGAAAAAAAATGCTTTTTGGGATTTATGAAATTTTGCAGAACTCCGGCGAGAACTGCCGATTTAAAAACAAAAAACAAAAAAAAAAATACTTTTGGGACTTATGAAATTTTTGAGGTGTGACCCTTTGGAGGGCTGTAACTTTTGCAGAACTCCGGCGAGAACAGCCGATTTTTGAAAAAAAAAAAAAAAAAAAAAAAAAAAACTTTTTGGGACTTATGAAATTTTGCAGAACTCCGGCGAGAACTGCCGATTAAAAAAAAAAAAAAAAAAAAAAAAAAATACTTTTTGGGATTTATGAAATTTCGAGGTGTGACCCTTTGGAGGGCTGTAATTTTGCAGACTCCGGCGAGACTGCCGATTTTTGAAAAAAAAAAATACTTTTGGGACTTATGAAATTTTCGAGTTGTGACCCTTTGGAGGGCTGTAACTTTTGCAGAACTCCGGCAAGAACTGCCGATTTTTGAAAAAAAAAAAATACTTTTTGGGACTTATGAAATTTGCAGAAATTCGGCGAGAACTGCCGATTTTTGAAAAAAAATACTTTTTGGGATTTATGAAATTTTGCAGAACTCCGGCGAGAACTGCCGATTTAAAAAAAAACAAAAAAAAATACTTTTTGGGACTTATGAAATTTATGAGGTGTGACCCTTTGGAGGGCTGTAACTTTTGCAAAACTCCGGCGAAACTGCCGATTTAAAAAAAAAAAAAAAAAAAAAAGAAAAAACTTTTGGGACTTATAAAATTTGCAGAACTCCGGCGAGAACTGCCGATTTTTTAATAATAAAAAAAAAATTCTTTTTGGGATTTATGAAATTTTCGAGGTGTTACCTTTTGGAGGGCTGTAACTTTTGCAGAACTCCGGCGAGAACTGCCGATTTTTGAAAAAAAAAAAAAACTTTTTGGGACTTATGAAATTTTGCAGAACTCCGGCGAGAACTGCGATTTTTGAAAAAAAAAAAAAATACTTTTGGTCTTATGAAATTTTGAGGTGTGACCCTTTGAGGGCTGTAACTTTTGCAGAACTCCGGCAAGAACTGCCGATTTTTGAAAAAAAAAAATACTTTTTGGGACTTATGAATTTTGCAGAACTCCGGCGAGAACTGCCGATTTTTGAAAAAAAAAAAAATACTTTTTGGGACTTATGAACTTTTGCTGAATTTCGGCGAGAACTGCCGATTTTTGAAAAAAAATGCTTTTTGGGATTTATGAAATTTTGCAGAACTCCGGCGAGAACTGCCGATTTAAAAACAAAAAAACAAAAAAAATACTTTTTGGAACTTATGAAATTTTTGAGGTGTGACCCTTTGGAGGGATGTAACTTTTGCGAACTCCGGCGAGAACTGCCGATTTTTGAAAAAAAAAAAAAAAAAAAACTTTTTGGGACTTATGAAATTTTGCAGAACTCCGGCGAGAACTGCCGATTTTTGAAAAAAAAAAAATTACTTTTTGGGACTTATGAAATTTTCGAGGTGTGACCCTTTGGAGGGCTGTAACTTTTGCAGAACTCCGGCGAGAACTGCCAATTTTTAAAAAAAAAATACTTTTTGGGACTTATGAAATTTTGCAGGAACTCTGGCGAGAACTGCCGATTTTGAACAAAAAAAATACTTTTTGGGACTTATGAAATTTTCGAGGTGTGACCCTTTGGAGAGCTGTAACTTTTGCAGAACTCGGCGAGAACTGCCGATTTTTGAAAGAAAAAAAGGAAAAAAAAATACTTTTTGGGACTTATGAAATTTTGCAAAACTCCGGCGAGAACTGCCGATTTAAAAAAAAAAAAAAAAAAAAAAATACTTTTTGGGATTTATGAAATTTTCGAGGTGTGACCCTTTGGAGGGCTGTAATTTTTGAAGAACTCCGGCAAGAACTGCCGATTTTGAAAAAAAAAATACTTTTTGGGACTTATGAAATTTTCGAAGTGTGACCCTTTGGAGGGCTGTAACTTTTGCAGAACTCCGGCAAGAACTGCCGATTTTTGAAAAAAAAAAAATACTTTTTGGGACTTATGAAATTTTGCAGAATTTCGGCGAGAACTGCCGATTTTTGAAAAAAAAATGCTTTTTGGGATTTATGAAATTTTGCAGAACTCCGGCGAGAACTGCCGATTTAAAAACAAAAAAACAAAAAAAAATACTTTTTGGGACTTATGAAATTTTTGAGGTGTGACCCTTTGGAGGGCTGTAACTTTTGCAGAACTCCGGCAGAACTGCCGATTTTGAAAAAAAAAAAATACTTTTGGGACTTATGAAATTTTGCAGAACTCCGGCGAGAACTGCCGATTTTTGAAAAAAAAAAAAATACTTTTTGGGACTTAGAAATTTTGCTGAATTTCGGCGAGAACTGCCGATTTTTGAAAAAAAATGCTTTTTGGGATTTATGAAATTTTGCAGAACTCCGGCGAGAACTGCCGATTTAAAAACAAAAAAACAAAAAAAAATACTTTTTGGAACTTATGAAATTTTTGAGGTGTGACCCTTTGGAGGGATGTAACTTTTGCGAACTCCGGCGAGAACTGCCGATTTTTGAAAAAAAAAAAAAAAAACTTTTTGGGACTTATGAAATTTTGCAGAACTCCGGCGAGAACTGCCGATTTTTGAAAAAAAAAATACTTTATGGGACTTATGAAATTTTCGAGATGTGACCCTTCGGAGGGCTGTAACTTTTGCAGAACTCCGGCGAGAACTGCCAATTTTTGAAAAAAAAAAATACTTTTTGGGACTTATGAAATTTTGCAGAACTCCGGCGAGAACTGCCGATTTTTGAAAAAAAAAAAAAATACTTTTTGGGACTTATGAAATTTTCGAGGTGTGACCCTTTGGAGGGCTGTAACTTTTGCAGAACTCCGGCGAGAACTGCCGATTTTTGAAAGAAAAAAAAGGAAAAAAAATACTTTTTGGGACTTATGAAATTTTGCAGAACTCCGGCGAGAACTGCCGATTTAAAAAAAAAAAAAAAAAAAAATTACTTTTTGGGACTTATGAAATTTTCGAGGTGTGACCCTTTGGAGGGCTGTAACTTTTGCAGAACTCCGGCGAGAACTGCCGATTTTTGAAAAAAAAAAATACTTTTTGGGACTTATGAAATTTTCGAGGTGTGACCCTTTGGAGGGCTGTAACTTTTGCAGAACTCCGGCAAGAACTGCCGATTTTTGAAAAAAAAAAAAAAAATACTTTTTGGGACTTATGAAATTTTGCAGAATTTCGGCGAGAACTGCCGATTTTGAAAAAAAAATGCTTTTTGGGATTTATGAAATTTTGCAGAACTCCGGCGAGAACTGCCGATTTAAAAACAAAAAAACAAAAAAAAAAATACTTTTTGGGACTTATGAAATTTTTGAGGTGTGACCCTTTGGAGGGCTGTAACTTTTGCAGAACTCCGGCGAGAACAGCGGATTTTTGAAAAAAAAAAAAAAAAAAAAAAACTTTTTGGGACTTATGAAATTTTGCAGAACTCCGGCGAGAACTGCCGATTAAAAAAAAAAAAAAAAAAAAAAAATACTTTTTGGGATTTATGAAATTTTCGAGGTGTGACCCTTTGGAGGGCTGTAATTTTTGCAGAACTCCGGCGAGAACTGCCGATTTTTGAAAAAAAAAAATACTTTTTGGGACTTATGAAATTTTCGAGGTGTGACCCTTTGGAGGGCTGTAACTTTTGCAGAACTCCGGCGAGAACTGCCGATTTTTGAAAAAAAAAAATACTTTTTGGGACTTATGAAATTTGCAGAAATTCGGCGAGAACTGCCGATTTTTGAAAAAAAATACTTTTTGGGATTTATGAAATTTTGCAGAACTCCGGCGAGAACTGCCGATTTAAAAAAAAACAAAAAAAAATACTTTTTGGGACTTATGAAATTTTCGAGGTGTGACCCTTTGGAGGGCTGTAACTTTTGCAGAACTCCGGCGAAAACTGCCGATTTAAAAAAAAAAAAAAAAAAAAAAAAAAACTTTTTGGGACTTATAAAATTTTGCAGAACTCCGGCGAGAACTGCCGATTTTTAATAATTAAAAAAAAATTCTTTTTGGGATTTATGAAATTTTCGAGGTGTGACCTTTTGGAGGGCTGTAACTTTTGCAGAACTCCGGCGAGAACTGCCGATTTTTGAAAAAAAAAAAAAAACTTTTTGGGACTTATGAAATTTTGCAGAACTCCGGCGAGAACTGCCGATTTTTGAAAAAAAAAGAAAAAAAATACTTTTTGGGATTTATAAAATTTTCGAGGTGTGACCCTTTGGAGGGCTGTAAAATTTGAAGAACTCCGGCGAGAACTGCCGATTTTTGAAAAAAAAAATACTTTTTGGGACTTATGAAATTTTCGAGGTGTGACCCTTTAGAGGGCTGTAACTTTTGCAGAACTCCGGCGAGAACTGCCGATTTTTGAAAAAAAAAATACTTTTTGGGACTTATGAAATTTTCGAGGTGTGACCCTTGGACGGCTGTAATTTTGCAGAACTCCGGCGAGAACTGCCGATTTTTGAAAAAAAAAATACTTTTTGGGACTTATGAAATTTTGCAGAACTCCGGCGAGAACTGCCGATTTTTGAAAAAAAAAAAAAACTTCTTGGGACTTATAAAATTTTTGAGGTGTGACCCTTCGGAGGGCTGTGACTTTTGCAGAACTCCGGCGAGAACTGCCAATTTTCGAAAAAAAAAATACTTTTTGGGACTTATGAAATTTTGCAGAACTCCGGCGAGAACTGCCGATTTTTGAAAAAAAAAAATACTTTTTGGGACTTATGAAATTTTCGAGGTGTGACCCTTTGGAGAGCTGTAACTTTTGCAGAACTCCGGCGAGAACTGCCGATTTTTGAAAGAAAAAAAAGGAAAAAAAAATACTTTTGGGACTTATGAAATTTTGCAAAACTCCGGCGAGAACTGCCGATTTAAAAAAAAAAAAAAAAAAAAAAATACTTTTTGGGACTTATGAAATTTTCGAGGTGTGACCCTTTGGAGGGCTGTAACTTTTGCAGAACTCCGGCGAGAACTGCCGATTTTTGAAAAAAAAAATACTTTTTGGGACTTATGAAATTTTCGAGGTGTGACCCTTTGGAGGGCTGTAACTTTTGCAGAACTCCGGCAAGAACTGCCGATTTTGAAAAAAAAAAAATACTTTTTGGGACTTATGAAATTTTGCAGAATTTCGGCGAGAACTGCCGATTTTTGAAAAAAAAATGCTTTTTGGGATTTATGAAATTTTGCAGAACTCCGGCGAGAACTGCCGATTTAAAAACAAAAAAACAAAAAAAAATACTTTTGGGACTTATGAAATTTTTGAGGTGTGACCCTTTGGAGGGCTGTAACTTTTGCAGAACTCCGGCGAGAACAGCCGATTTTTGAAAAAAAAAAAAAAAAAAAAAAAACTTTTTGGGACTTATGAAATTTTGCAGAACTCCGGCGAGAACTGCCGATTAAAAAAAAAAAAAAAAAAAAAATACTTTTTGGGATTTATGAAATTTTCGAGGTGTGACCCTTTGGAGGGCTGTAATTTTTGCAGAACTCCGGCGAGAACTGCCGATTTTTGAAAAAAAAAATACTTTTTGGGACTTATGAAATTTTCGAGGTGTGACCCTTTGGAGGGCTGTAACTTTTGCAGAACTCCGGCGAGAACTGCCGATTTTTGAAAAAAAAAAAATACTTTTTGGGACTTATAAAATTTTGCAGAAATTCGGCGAGAACTGCCGATTTTGAAAAAAAATACTTTTTGGGATTTATGAAATTTTGCAGAACTCCGGCGAGAACTGCCGATTTTTAAAAAAACAAAAAAAAATACTTTTTGGGACTTATGAAATTTTCGAGGTGTGACCCTTTGGAGGGCTGTAACTTTTGCAAAACTCCGGCGAAAACTGCCGATTTAAAAAAAAAAAAAAAAAAAGAAAAACTTTTTGGGACTTATAAAATTTTGCAGAACTCCGGCGAGAACTGCCGATTTTTAATAATAAAAAAAAATTCTTTTTGGGATTTATGAAATTTTCGAGGTGTGACCTTTTGGAGGGCTGTAACTTTTGCAGAACTCCGGCGAGAACTGCCGATTTTTGAAAAAAAAAAAAAAACTTTTTGGGACTTATGAAATTTTGCAGAACTCCGGCGAGAACTGCCGATTTTTGAAAAAAAAAAAAAATACTTTTTGGGACTTATGAAATTTTTGAGGTGTGACCCTTTGGAGGGCTGTAACTTTTGCAGAACTCCGGCGAGAACTGCCGATTTTTGAAAAAAAAAATACTTTTTGGGACTTATGAAATTTTGCAGAACTCCGGCGAGAACTGCCGATTTTTGAAAAAAAAAAAAATACTTTTTGGGACTTATGAAATTTTGCAGAATTTCGGCGAGAACTGCCGATTTTTGAAAAAAAATGCTTTTTGGGATTTATGAAATTTTGCAGAACTCCGGCGAGAACTGCCGATTTAAAAACAAAAAAACAAAAAAAAATACTTTTTTGAACTTATGAAATTTTCGAGGTGTGACCCTTTGGAGGGATGTAACTTTTGCAGAACTCCGGCGAGAACTGCCGATTTTTGAAAAAAAAAAAAAATACTTTTTGGGACTTATGAAATTTTGCAGAACTCCGGCGAGAACTGCCGATTTTTGAAAAAAAAAGAAAAAAATACTTTTTGGGACTTATGAAATTTTCGAGGTGTGACCCTTTGGAGGGCTGTAACTTTTGCAGAACTCCGGCGAGAACTGCCGATTTTTGAAAAAAAAAATACTTTTTGGGACTTATGAAATTTTGCAGAACTCCGGCGAGAACTGCCGATTTTTGAAAAAAAAAAATACTTTTTGGGACTTATGAAATTTTCGAGGTGTGACCCTTTGGAGAGCTGTAACTTTTGCAGAACTCCGGCGAGAACTGCCGATTTTTGAAAGAAAAAAAAGGAAAAAAAAATACTTTTTGGGACTTATGAAATTTTGCAAAACTCCGGCGAGAACTGCCGATTTAAAAAAAAAAAAAAAAAAAAATACTTTTTGGGACTTATGAAATTTTCGAGGTGTGACCCTTTGGAGGGCTGTAACTTTTGCAGAACTCCGGCGAGAACTGCCGATTTTTGAAAAAAAAAATACTTTTTGGGACTTATGAAATTTTCGAGGTGTGACCCTTTGGAGGGCTGTAACTTTTGCAGAACTCCGGCGAGAACTGCCGATTTTTGAAAAAAAAAAAATACTTTTTGGGACTTATGAAATTTTGCAGAATTTCGGCGAGAACTGCCGATTTTTGAAAAAAAAATGCTTTTTGGGATTTATGAAATTTTGCAGAACTCCGGCGAGAACTGCCGATTTAAAAACAAAAAAAAAAAAAAAAAATACTTTTTGGGACTTATGAAATTTTCGAGGTGTGACCCTTTGGAGGGCTGTAACTTTTGCAGAACTCCGGCGAGAACAGCCGATTTTTGAAAAAAAAAAAAAAAAAAAATACTTTTTGGGACTTATGAAATTTTGCAGAACTCCGGCGAGAACTGCCGATTAAAAAAAAAAAAAAAAAAAAAAATACTTTTTGGGATTTATGAAATTTTTGAGGTGTGACCCTTTGGAGGGCTGTAACTTTTGCAGAACTCCGGCGAGAACTGCCGATTTTTGAAAAAAAAAATACTTTTTGGGACTTATGAAATTTTCGAGGTGTGACCCTTTGGAGGGCTGTAACTTTGCAGAACTCCGGCAAGAACTGCCGATTTTGAAAAAAAAAAAATACTTTTTGGGACTTATAAAATTTTGCAGAAATTCGGCGAGAACTGCCGATTTTTGAAAAAAAATACTTTTTGGGATTTATGAAATTTTGCAGAACTCCGGCGAGAACTGCCGATTTAAAAAAAAAAAAAAAAAAATACTTTTTGGGACTTATGAAATTTTCGAGGTGTGACCCTTTGGAGGGCTGTAACTTTTGCAGAACTCCGGCGAAAACTGCCGATTTAAAAAAAAAAAAAAAAAAAAAGAAATACTTTTTGGGACATATAAAATTTTGAAGAGGTGAGGTGTGAACTGCCGATTTTTAATAATAAAAAAAAAATTCTTTTGGGATTTATGAAATTTTCGAGGTGTGACCTTTTGGAGGGCTGTAACTTTTGCAGAACTCCGGCGAGAACTGCCGATTTTTGAAAAAAAAAAAAAACTTTTTGGGACTTATGAAATTTTGCAGAACTCCGGCGAAAACTGCCGATTTTTGAAAAAAAAAAAAAATACTTTTTGGGACTTATGAAATTTTCGAGGTGTGACCCTTTGGAGGGCTGTAACTTTTGCAGAACTCCGGCAAGAACTGCCGATTTTTGAAAAAAAAAAAATACTTTTTGGGACTTATGAAATTTTGCAGAACTCCGGCGAGAACTGCCGATTTTTGAAAAAAAAAAAAATACTTTTTGGGACTTATGAAATTTTGCAGAATTTCGGCGAGAACTGCCGATTTTTGAAAAAAAATGCTTTTTGGGATTTATGAAATTTTGCAGAACTCCGGCGAGAACTGCCGATTTAAAAACAAAAAAACAAAAAAAAATACTTTTTTGAACTTATGAAATTTTTGAGGTGTGACCCTTTGGAGGGATGTAACTTTTGCGAACTCCGGCGAGAACTGCCGATTTTTGAAAAAAAAAAAAAAAACTTTTTGGGACTTATGAAATTTTGCAGAACTCCGGCGAGAACTGCCGATTTTGAAAAAAAAAGAAAAAAAATACTTTTGGGATTTATAAAATTTTCGAGGTGTGACCCTTTGGAGGGCTGTAACTTTTGCAGAACTCCGGCGAGAACTGCCGATTTTTGAAAAAAAAAATACTTTTTGGGACTTATGAAATTTTCGAGGTGTGACCCTTTAGAGGGCTGTAACTTTTGCAGAACTCCGGCGAGAACTGCCGATTTTTGAAAAAAAAAAATACTTTTTGGGACTTATGAAATTTTCGAGGTGTGACCCTTTGGAGGGCTGTAACTTTTGCAGAACTCCGGCGAGAACTGCCGATTTTTGAAAAAAAAAATACTTTTTGGGACTTATGAAATTTTGCAGAACTCCGGCGAGAACTGCGATTTTTGAAAAAAAAAAAAAAACTTTTTGGGACATATAAAATTTTCGAGGTGTGACCCTTTGGAGGGCTGTAACTTTTGCAAAACTCCGGCGAGAACTGCCGATTTTTGAAAAAAAAAAATACTTTTTGGGACTTATGAAATTTTGCAGAACTCCGGCGAGAACTGCCGATTTTTGAAAAAAAAAAATACTTTTTGGGACTTATGAAATTTTCGAGGTGTGACCCTTTGGAGGGCTGTAACTTTTGCAGAACTCCGGCGAGAACTGCCGATTTTGAAAGAAAAAAAGGAAAAAAAAATACTTTTTTGGACTTATGAAATTTTGCAGAACTCCGGCGAGAACTGCCGATTTAAAAAAAAAAAAAAAAAAAAATACTTTTTGGGACTTATGAAATTTTCGAGGTGTGACCCTTTGGAGGGCTGTAACTTTTGCAGAACTCCGGCGAGAACTGCCGATTTTTGAAAAAAAAAAATACTTTTTGGGACTTATGAAATTTTCGAGGTGTGACCCTTTGGAGGGCTGTAACTTTTGCAGAACTCCGGCGAGAACTGCCGATTTTTGAAAAAAAAAAAAAAATACTTTTTGGGACTTATGAAATTTTGCAGAATTCCGGCGAGAACTGCCGATTTTTGAAAAAAAAAAATACTTTTTGGGACTTATGAAATTTTGCAGAACTCCGGCGAGAACTGCCGATTAAAAAAAAAAAAAAAATACTTTTTGGGACTTATGAAATTTTCGAGGGTGACCCTTTGGAGGGCTGTAACTTTTGCAGAACTCCGGCGAGAACTGCCGATTTTTGAAAAAAAAAAAAAAAAAAAAAAACTTTTTGGGACTTATGAAATTTTGCAGAACTCCGGCGAGAACTGCCGATTAAAAAAAAAAAAAAAAAAAAAAAAAACTTTTTGGGATTTATGAAAATTTTCGAGGTGTGACCCTTTGGAGGGCTGTAACTTTTGCAGAACTCCGGCGAGAACTGCCGATTTTTGAAAAAAAAAAATACTTTTTGGGACTTATGAAATTTTCGAGGTGTGACCCTTTGGAGGGCTGTAACTTTTGCAGAACTCCGGCAAGAACTGCCGATTTTGAAAAAAAAAAAATACTTTTTGGGACTTATAAAATTTTGCAGAAATTCGGCGTGAACTGCCGATTTTTGAAAAAAAATACTTTTTGGGATTTATGAAATTTTGCAGAACTCCGGCGAGAACTGCCGATTTAAAAAAAAACAAAAAAAAATACTTTTTGGGACTTATGAAATTTATGAGGTGTGACCCTTTGGAGGGCTGTAACTTTTGCAAAACTCCGGCGAAAACTGCCGATTTAAAAAAAAAAAAAAAAAAAAGAAAACTTTTTGGGACTTATAAAATTTTGCAGAACTCCGGCGAGAACTGCCGATTTTTAATAATAAAAAAAAAATTCTTTTTGGGATTTATGAAATTTTCGAGGTGTGACCTTTTGGAGGGCTGTAACTTTTGCAGAACTCCGGCGAGAACTGCCGATTTTTGAAAAAAAAAAATACTTTTTGGGACTTATGAAATTTTGCAGAACTCCGGCGAAAACTGCCGATTTTTGAAAAAAAAAAAATACTTTTTGGGTCTTATGAAATTTTTGAGGTGTGACCCTTGGAGGGCTGTAACTTTTGCAGAACTCCGGCAAGAACTGCCGATTTTTGAAAAAAAAAATACTTTTTGGGACTTATGAAATTTTGCAGAACTCCGGCGAGAACTGCCGATTTTTGAAAAAAAAAAAATACTTTTTGGGACTTATGAAATTTTGCAGAATTTCGGCGAGAAACTGCCGATTTTTGAAAAAAAATGCTTTTTGGGATTTATGAAATTTTGCAGAACTCCGGCGAGAACTGCCGATTTAAAAACAAAAAAACAAAAAAAAATACTTTTTTGAACTTATGAAATTTTTGAGGTGTGACCCTTTGGAGGGATGTAACTTTTGCGAACTCCGGCGAGAACTGCCGATTTTTGAAAAAAAAAAAAAAAAACTTTTTGGGACTTATGAAATTTTGCAGAAACTCCGGCGAGAACTGCCGATTTTTGAAAAAAAAAGAAAAAAAATACTTTTGGGATTTATAAAATTTTCGAGGTGTGACCCTTTGGAGGGCTGTAACATTTGAAGAACTCCGGCAAGAACTGCCGATTTTTGAAAAAAAAAATACTTTTGGGACTTATGAAATTTTCGAGGTGTGACCCTTTAGAGGGCTGTAACTTTTGCAGAACTCCGGCAAGAACTGCCGATTTTTGAAAAAAAAAAATACTTTTTGGGACTTATGAAATTTTCGAGGTGTGACCCTTGGACGGCTGTAATTTTTGCAGAACTCCGGCGAGAACTGCCGATTTTGAAAAAAAAAATACTTTTTGGGACTTATGAAATTTTGCAGAACTCCGGCGAGAACTGCCGATTTTTGAAAAAAAAAAAAAACTTCTTGGGACTTATGAAATTTTCGAGGTGTGACCCTTTGGAGAGCTGTAACTTTTGCAGAACTCCGGCGAGAACTGCCGATTTTTGAAAGAAAAAAAAGGAAAAAAAAATACTTTTTGGGACTTATGAATTTTGCAAAACTCCGGCGAGAACTGCCGATTTAAAAAAAAAAAAAAAAAAAAATACTTTTGGGATTTATGAAATTTTCGAGTGTGACCCTTTGGAGGGCTGTAATTTTTGAAGAACTCCGGCAAGAACTGCCGATTTTTGAAAAAAAAAAATACTTTTTGGGACTTATGAAATTTTCGAAGTGTGACCCTTTGT
>JASTWO010001036.1:0-25544 GCA_030770215.1 Temnothorax americanus
CATCCTATGTCGTGTTATGTTGGGGTGATGCAAAATAGCAACAACATTGCAGATTAAAATGATGGGTATGAATATTATTTTCATATAAATATAAAATCTTTAAGAAATAAACTATCAATGATAAAATATACAACACTTACCATATATTATCAAAGTTTACAACTTATTCTATTATATTGCACCGAGAATGATTTTTTTTTTTTTTACAGAAAAGAAATTTACGTCATTGGATTCAGCTATCCCGTGGTACCAAAAGATAAAGCAAGAATACGTGTTCAGATTAGCGCAGCGCACTCGACCGAAGATATAGATCGTGCGGTAGGTGCTTTCACACAAATTGGAAAAGAACTTGCGGTAATTTAATAAATACATTTTTAATAACGGCAAAGAAAAATTGAATTATTGATTCTGTCTCCAATATGCATATTGTTTCATTATATAAATAAATAAATCGCAGTGTTAACGCTATATATTAAGTTTATTTGTATTATATACAAATTAAATATTGCAAGTATATAAGTGCATGCAAATGTTGAACGTTGATATTTATTAACACGTGCAATAACAAATATCTTAATCGAGCATTATATTAAGATGTACCTTTTTTATACAAATTTCCAACGCGCAATGTTGTAAGTGTATAAAATCTTGAATTAGGTGTAAAGTTTATATTGTTATTAAACATTTGTTACATAGAATGCTAAGGTTTGTACGGTTTAACGAGATTTTCCGAAAATTCCCTGACCTGTTGAACTCCACGCACTTTCCTTTCTAGCAATAATGGAAGCTGCGTGACGTGAAAGTCCTCATAAAGGTCCATTATCTAAAAAGAAAAAAGAATCATTTAATTTATCTTTCAAGAATTTGACAAGCAATAAATACGAACGAACAACAACGAACTTATTTGTAAAAGAAATTTTTTTTTTCAATTTAAATAATTCAGGGAGAATACTTGATACTTAATGTTAAAATGTATTAATTTTAGGTGCAGTATCAAACACGGCGTAGTACTTTCGGTCCCGCTCCTTCATGAGGAATTCATCGCCGACGGAGAGTATGCGTTCACTCAGCTCGGCTAAGACATTCGGACGAACGGCGCTAACGACGACGACGACGACGACGACGGCAACGTTGGGGAGGACGACGCGACGGTGCACGAGACGGTGTTCGCTCGCTCGGACTCGCAAATCCACCCGTGCCGATAGCGAGCATCAACGCGGACGTTGGATGCGTTCGACGATCGAAGGAAGGTAAGTGGCCGTGGAAGGAAGAGGCAGTCATATATAGGTATGATTGCCTGATATACTCTATAAAAAGAAGAAAAATAAGCTCAATTTAATTATTTATAAACTTTTTCTATTTTGAATTTTACAAAGTAATTTACTCAAAGAGTAATATGTTTCAGGTACGGTGTCTTACCTGAGGTGAGAACTTCTCTTAATTATATATATAGGAGACCGATCATATGTACATGACGACGGTAGTGGAAATTAAAAAAAGCATAAACTTTAAAATTACCTCGGATAGCTTTTACCTTAGAACGCTCTCATTCAATATTAATTCATTCAATCATTCATTCATTCATTCATTACGTTCATTCTATATTATAGTTTAATAATGTTTCTATATTTTAAAATATAGAAACATTATTAAACTATAATATAATATTTCATCGAGATTGTTCAAGCTACAATCATTCAATACCAAATTCATGCATAATCCATGGAAGGTCACATAGTATTAATACCGCGTGACACTTCCATGGTTGTCTAGCACCGCTCTTAATCTTTGGGGCATAGATTGCACTAAATTGTGGAATAGCGCGGGCCTTGCGCGGAAACCCTCCCACACATTAAGAACGTGTTGCTCAAGTTCCTCGCGTGTACGCCGAATTCTTGGATTCCACTCTTGAACAATTATGCCCTAAAGATTTTCGATCACATTCATATCCGGAGATTTGGCTGGCCAATCCAACGTCTTAAGGTTGGGTTGTGTGGCCAACCATTCCTGAACCAATCTCGATCGATGCACTCCTGAATTGTCTTGAACAAAATTGACACGAGGTACACCAGGAAATGTTTCCGCAACGTATGGCATCATATTAGTGCGCAATATGTTAACATACTCCTCACCGTTCATACGCGGTGTGGTGCGTACCAACGGTCCAGGGCCGCGCGAGGTCATGCACCCCCAAAACGCTAACGTGATGCGGCCACTTCGTTCGCGGAAATACACGTTATTCGCATCGTACCTTGTGCCTTTTGTTCTCCACAATGTCCACACGTCCAGAATCATCCGTTGAGAATACCTTTCATCAGAGAAAATAGTATTCTCCCATTCATTCTCCCAAGCCAAATGTTCAAAGGCAAAAGCCATCCGTTGGTCTTGGTGATTTTGTGTTAACGCTGTTTTTGAGCAGGGATACGATGGTGATATCCTTGTTCTCGCCATCTACGCCGAACAATTTCCGCGGAACAATTCAAATTATGTTCCACTACCGTCTGTTGTGCTGACCGGAATCCATTCCCTTGCATCAAATTGCGGAGAAGTTCGTCGTCTTCAGCGGAAGTACATCGCGGTCGACCTGGTATCGGTCGTGGGTTCACGTGCCCTTCTACTCGCATTTGTTGCAGCACTCGATATACTGTACTCCTCTGCAATACGTTAAACGCATATTTTAATGATTAAATTAAATAATGCAATAGACGAGTTTAATGACGTGTAACTTATCTAAATAGAGAAGTACAGAATTATAAATGCATGGATACTTTACATTTACGTGACATATTCTTGAAACCTCTGTTACCGTCAATCCTGCATTTGTATATGCAAGTGTTTCACCTCTAACACGTTGCGAAGTAGGACCAGGCATTTCAATATTGTATGTAATTTATATATACACAAATATTTAACGTTAAAATGGTTAACTCGTCTCAGTTTAATAACGCAAACACGTTGTCAACATAAACAAGTTGTCAATGAGATATCTTCAGATATGTGTATCAGATATTTTCAGATGTATCTCCCTACATAATAACAATTGACAACTTGTTTATGTTGACAACGTGTTTGCGTTATTAAACTGAGACGAGTTAACCATTTTTAACGTTAAATATTTGTGTATATATAAATTACATACAATATTGAAATGCCTGGTCCTACTTCGCAACGTGTTAGAGGTGAAATACTTGCATATACAAATGCAGGATTGACGGTAACAGAGGTTTCAAGAATATGTCACGTAAATGTAAAGTATCCATGCATTTATAATTCTGTACTTCTCTATTTAGATAAGTTACACGTCATTAAACTCGTCTATTGCATTATTTAATTTAATCACTAAAATATGCGTTTAACGTATTGCAGAGGAGTACAGTATATCGAGTGCTGCAACAAATGCGAGTAGAAGGGCACGTGAACCCACGACCGATACCAGGTCGACCGCGATGTACTTCCGCTGAAGACGACGAACTTCTCCGCAATTTGATGCAAGGGAATGGATTCCGGTCAGCACAACAGACGGTAGTGGAACATAATTTGAATTGTTCCGCGGAAATTGTTCGGCGTAGATGGCGAGAACAAGGATATCACCATCGTATCCCTGCTCAAAAACAAGCGTTAACACAAAATCACCAAGACCAACGGATGGCTTTTGCCTTTGAACATTTGGCTTGGGAGAATGAATGGGAGAATACTATTTTCTCTGATGAAAAGGTATTCTCAACGGATGAATCTGGACGTGTGACATTGTGGAGAACAAAAGGCACAAGGTACGATGCGAATAACGTGTATTTCCGCGAACGAAGTGGCCGCATCACGTTAGCGTTTTGGGGGTGCATGACCTCGCGCGGCCCTGGACCGTTGGTACGCACCACACCGCGTATGAACGGTGAGGAGTATGTTAACATATTGCGCACTAATATGATGCCATACGTTGCGGAAACATTTCCTGGTGTACCTCGTGTCAATTTTGTTCAAGACAATTCAGGAGTGCATCGATCGAGATTGGTTCAGGAATGGTTGGCCACACAACCCAACCTTAGGACGTTGGATTGGCCAGCCAAATCTCCGGATATGAATGTGATCGAAAATCTTTAGGGCATAATTGTTCAAAAGTGGAATCCAAGAATTCGGCGTACACGCGAGGAACTTGAGCAACACGTTCTTAATGTGTGGGAGGGTTTCCGCGCAAGGCCCGCGCTATTCCACAATTTAGTGCAATCTATGCCCCAAAGATTAAGAGCGGTGCTAGACAACCATGGAAGTGTCACGCGGTATTAATACTATGTGACCTTCCATGGATTATGCATGAATTTGGTATTGAATGATTGTAGCTTGAACAATCTCGATGAAATATTATATTATAGTTTAATAATGTTTCTATATTTTAAAATATAGAAACATTATTAAACTATAATATAGAATGAACGTAATGAATGAATGAATGAATGATTGAATGAATTAATATTGAATGAGAGCGTTCTAAGGTAAAAGCTATCCGAGGTAATTTTAAAGTTTATGCTTTTTTTAATTTCCACTACCGTCGTCATGTACATATGATCGGTCTCCTATATATAATTAAGAGAAGTTCTCACCTCAGGTAAGACACCGTACCTGAAACATATTACTCTTTGAGTAAATTACTTTGTAAAATTCAAAATAGAAAAAGTTTATAAATAATTAAATTGAGCTTATTTTTCTTCTTTTTATAGAGTATATCAGGCAATCATACCTATATATGACTGCCTCTTCCTTCCACGGCCACTTACCTTCCTTCGATCGTCGAACGCATCCAACGTCCGCGTTGATGCTCGCTATCGACACGGGTGGATTTGCGAGTCCGAGCGAGCGAACACCGTCTCGTGCACCGTCGCGTCGTCCTCCCCAACGTTGCCGTCGTCGTCGTCGTCGTCGTCGTTAGCGCCGTTCGTCCGAATGTCTTAGCCGAGCTGAGTGAACGCATACTCTCCGTCGGCGATGAATTCCTCATGAAGGAGCGGGACCGAAAGTACTACGCCGTGTTTGATACTGCACCTAAAATTAATACATTTTAACATTAAGTATATCAAGTATTCTCCCTGAATTATTTAAATTGAAAAAAAAAAAATTTCTTTTACAAATAAGTTCGTTGTTGTTCGTTCGTAGTTTATTGCTTTGTCAAATTCTTGAAAGATAAATTAAATGATTCTTTTTTCTTTTTAAGATAATGGACCTTTATGAGGACTTTCACGTCACGCAGCTTCCATTATTGCTAGAAAGGAAAGTGCGTGGAGTTCAACAGGTCAGGGAATTTTCGGAAAATCTCGTTAAACCGTACAAACCTTAGCATTCTATGTAACAAATGTTTAATAACAATATAACTTTACACCTAATTCAAGATTTTATACACTTACAACATTGCGCGTTGGAAATTTGTATAAAAAAAGGTACATCTTTAATATAATGCTCGATTAAGATATTTGTTATTGCACGTGTTAATAAATTCAACGTTCAACATTTGCATGCACTTATATACTTGCAATATTTAATTTGTATATAATACAAATAAACTTAAATATATAGCGTTAACACTGCGATTTATTTATTTATATAATGAAACAAAATATGCATATTGGAGACAGAATCAATAATTCAATTTTCTTTGCCGTTATTAAAAATGTATTTATTAAATTACCGCAAGTTCTTTTCCAATTTGTGTGAAAGCACCTACCGCACGATCTATATCTTCGGTCGAGTGCGCTGCGCTAATCTGAACACGTATTCTTGCTTTATCTTTTGGTACCACGGGATAGCTGAATCCAATGACGTAAATTTCCTTTTCTGTAAAAAAAAAAAAAAAATCATTCTCGTGCAATATAATAGAATAAGTTGTAAAACTTTGATAATATATGGTAAGTGTTGTATATTTTATCATTGATAGTTTATTTCTTTAAAGATTTTATAATTTATATGAAAATAATATTCATACCCATCATTTTATCTGCAAATGTTGTTGCTAATTTTGCATCACCCAACATAACACGACAAATAGGATGGTTATCGCCGCTGACAATGAATCCAGCTTTAGTCATCGCATTTCTGTAATGCTCGGTATTGCCTGCTAAAGGATCCAAAAACTTTGTGCTGTCTGTTATAAGATCCATCATCTGTTAATAATGTATAAAGTAATGTTTAAATTGGAAAAGTTTAAATAGCACAATAAAAGTTTAATATCACTGCCGATCACTGCGCATGCTGCCTGCTGCCCACCGCCTCTCTTCATCATCTTCATTACCCTCGTGGAAGCTGGGCTTCTTCACGTATTACACAGTGGCGATGGGTTGAGGTGAATCCCTCCAGGTCGATGCCGATCGACAGTGTCTTCATTTACAGACCGGACAAGCGACTCGAGCTTTGGAGATTCACTTTTTAATCTTTCAGATGTGTAAGAATTTGATTTTTTTCTACAACCAAAAACAAGGTGTTTTGTAGGGGCAAAATACCTTGTTTTTGGCTGTAGAAAAAAATCCTGACGTGTAGGGGCAAAACTGAGGTCATATTCGGTTTCAGCAGGCAAAAATACATGGAAATACCATGGTCTAGTCCATGGCGTAAACAACTTTTCTCTTTTTGTGGGCCTGTGAAGTTGGTGAAATCAACAACTTTGACCCTCCATATCTTGAAAATAAAAAGTCAGCTAAATCTAAAACTTTCTGAGGATTCATGACTCATTATAGACTATCATTTAGTACTTGTAAATAGAAATCTAAATTCAAGGGTAAAAAAAAAGGCTATTTTTGCGGTCACTCTTTGTATAATACACATCTATGCTTACGTTTTCCGTTAAAACATATATTTTCTGTTTTATATATAACATGTAATAGTACTTTATTTGCCAGTGTTGTATATTTGGGTTTCCTCTGTCCGCGATTTGTTAATCTACTATAGCTTTCGCTTCTGCAAATTGTTTCTTTGGTATCTGCCATTTCTTCAGTTTCTGTGTCTTCTTCGTTTCACTCAGCTCCGTGATGCCAGTGCGCCACGCAAAAATGCCGCTTACACTTGATACAAGGCATTTCGATCATCGACGCATCCTTGCAAGATTCCTTAGAGCACAGGAAGCTTGCCGATTGTCCTACAACGAATTTTGCGGTCTCCGTTTTTAAACACTCGTGCGATATCATATTGAAATGCTCTTTGCAGAAGGTGGCCTGACAATGCTTGCACACAAACGGCAAGAAGTTCAACAATTCGCAGTCCGCCACCGAACATTGTTCGCCAGTCGCAGGAAATTCGATTACAGCAACAAAAGGATATCGATATTATAATTGGATTTAATACTTTGGATACTGTATTTAATTTTCCGGCGTTCAAGAAGATTGGAAGAGATATTTAGTTGTGTAGTAGAGTCGGAGAATGCAGATGATTGTCGAACAATATTAAATTTTGAAGATTCAACAGAAAATACAATGTTTATTCTACAGATAATAATAACTACTGTTTAGAAATATAGCTTTTTATTACAAAACGACGCTATTATTTCATGTCTTTTCTTCAAAGTCTATCAACGATTATAATACAAATTTATATTGAAATTTAAGTATTCTATTAGCAATTAATACTATTACATAATGTCTACAAAAAGTATTATTATATATTCAATTTAAAAAATTTATTCGTTCTATCAAATGTAATAAACCGTACCTTTAGTGCGTTTATAAACGATATTTTACGAAGGATATTAAACAACATCAAATCTATAATACTATATAAATAATTTGTTAATTACACAACAGTAATATGTCGTAGATAATTTTATCAGTAACTTCCAGTCTATTAATAAAATACTAAATATTAAAAAGCAACGCCATTATTTCACGTGCCAGGCCTGGGCGAGGTGAACCGATCGGCGTTCTTGCGCCAGTCTCGGGGATCTAAGCTCGGTCCCGTGCCTTGGCCTCCCGCGGATCTTCCTTGCTGCGAGCAGGCTTCCGTGGCGGCGCGAGCCGTCGTGGTCGTCCTCTTCGGCCGCTATTCAACGCTCAGCTCAGAACTCGTTGAACTCGAAAAATATTAAGACGTATTAGAAATAATTAAAACTGAATAAAATATTATTTACAAAACGGTAATAATAAATAAAAATAATATTATTTGAAAAATTATGCAGATAATTATATATCTTGCGTCACATTTGATATTTTTGATTGATCAGATCAATTGGTCTCTTTCATTTTCCCAAATCGGTTTGTAAAAATAAATACGGCCTCTTTAAGATTATTTTTACGCTTTTCTATCAGCTTTATAATGCTTGACAAAGTGTTTGGATTTTGATTGAAATAAGTTTCTGCGAATCTATTCGCCTTGGACAATTGTTCGTTAGAAAAAAATTCTGAATAATCCATAAAATAATTGTTCGCCAGTGATAAAATAATAAAACACGAAAATTTGTCGGCCTAACTGGCAATAATTTTAATATTAATACAACAACGTTTCGACCTCTACTTTGGGTCCTTATCAAATTATAAGTTATTTAGCAATGATTGAATTGCGCGTCAGGTTTTGAATCTTATTATCATCGTTAAACTATATGGTCAGGAAGTATAACACATAGCGAACATTAGATTCAAAACCTGACGCGCAATTCAATCATTGCTAAATAACTTATAACTTGATAAGGACCCAAAGTAGAGGTCGAAACGTTGTTGTATTAATATTAAAATTATTGCCAGTTAGGCTAACGAATTTTCGTGTTTTATTCTGAATGATATATTTATTTATCGTTCAACCTGCAGGTGGTCGTGGGACTTTCCTTGGAAATGGTTCACGGAAGCCATAAATAGATGTATCCACTCATGCTCATCCACTTGTCAACACGCAGAAGAGTGTGCTATATACGTTTGCGCAAGGAGACAGTTCCTCGTTTCTTTATATTATCTGCAAGAATATATATGATGGTTACTACAGTCTGCATCTTTGTAAAGCAAATCATATATCTGACTTATAATTATAAATATATTAGAATATTTATTGCAAAATAAAATTTTCTCTTATTCAAGTCCTTTTTGGCAAAATTCTACAACGCATAGAAATATATAACAAATCGTTTAGCTCATATTATGTCTAATTACTCTATCTAATTACTCTATTTTTTAATTTAAATATTTTAATTCAAATAGACTTATTTATTTATTTAATTATTTATTTATTTATTTATTTATTTATTTATTTATTTATTTAAATTAAAATATCGTAAAAAGTATACGTTATTTAAGATGTCTTGTTCCTACCTGTTATCAGATGTTACGCTGTAAGATGTCTTTTGCTGTGTATACACACCCTGTATGTGCTCTTTTGACAGCTGTCTTAACCTCTCACTTACAGCTCACTGCTGGTCACGGCCCGTCACGGCGACTCCCTAGACGCAGTGGCTCGCAGTCTCTAAATATTCGTGCGTTCCAAAACCCATCCAAAAAAAAGTGTTGCAACCTTTCCGTGAACGACTGTACACATAATTTTAATTCATTTTTATTATGTCAAGACATAATTTTAATTCATTTTTATTATGTCTTGACATAATTATGTGTACACATAATAAAAATTGGATGAATTAAAATTATGTCTGACATAAAAATAATTCCGCATTTTTATTATGTCAAGACATAATTTTAATTCATTTTTATTATGTCTTGACATATAATAAAAATTGGCTGAATTAAAATTATGTGTACACATAATTTTAATTCATTTTTATTATGTCAAGACATATAATTTTAATTCATTTTTATTATGTCAAGACATATAATAAAAATGAATTAAAATTATGTGTACACATAATAAAAATTGGATGAATTAAAATTATGTCTGACATAAAAATAATTCCGCATTTTTATTATGTCTTGACATAATAAAAGTGAATTAAAATTATGTGTACAGTCGTTCACGGAAAGGTTGCAACACTTTTTTTGGATGGGTTTTGGAACGCACATGTGTACACATAATTTTAATTCAGCCAATTTTTATTATGTCTAGACATAATAAAAATTGTATGAATTAAAATTATGTGTACACATAATAAAAATTGTATGAATTAAAATTATGTGTACACATAATAAAAATGCGGAATTATAATAAAAATTGGCTGAATTAAAATTATGTGTAGACATAATAAAAATTGTATGAATTAAAATTATGTGTACACATAATAAAAATGCGGATTTATTTTTATGTCAGACATAATTTTAATTCATCCAATTTTTATTATGTCTAGACATAATTTTAATTCATACAATTTTTATTATGTCAAGACATAATTTTAATTCATACAATTTTTATTCTTTTTAATAAAAATTGGATGAATTAAAATTATGTGGGTATAATTAAAATTCAAAGTTTGATCATCTAAACATTTATGTATTTAGATAAAATTTTTATTCGTTGAATTAAAATTATGCCTTGACATAATTTTAATTCTGAATTTTAATTATGTCTTGACATAATAATAATTGTAGGATTAAAAATTATGTCCTGCTATAATAAAAATCTGGTTTTATTTTTATACACGTTGTGCGTTGTATTTGAGCATAATTTTAATTTAGTAAATTAAATAATGTCAGGATGCGTAATACAAATTCTAAATTATTTTTATATTTGGACATAATATTTTTATTCGGTAAATTATTGTGTCGAAACATAAATTTAGTTTACCGCATTATTGACTCAACATGATAATATTTTAAAGAAATACTATTTATCTAAACCTTCTTAAGCTTTAAATAAGAAAAGTGGGTAATACGGAAATAGTCTTTTATAAAAATAAGGTGAATAAATTTTTTCCTTTACTAAGAATGGTTTTATAAAGTGATTTACTTTCATAATGTAACGCAAAAATAAAATGCTTCTAAATTTAAATAACTGATGTCATAATAAAAATTGACACGCTTAAATTGTGGAAGCATGTAAATTACAAAATTTAAAAATGCGATTTATTCTGTACATTTTAAATAATGCACGCCTTCAATGTGTTCCTACGAAATTGCATTCAATTTTTCAAAATTTTGCAAAGTGAAAGATTTAATTATGTTAAGACATAATAAAAATGCATTATAATTATGTCTTAACATAAGAATAATGCTACATTTCTTTATAAAACGCTGTGAAACGCCGTTTTATTTTTCAGTAGCATAAATAATATTTTACTTGATATAAACGTTTCAAAAAATAATTGTCTGAGAAAAATTGCAATTCTTATTCATGAATTAAAATTATGTCTAGACATAATTTTAATTCATCCCATTTTTATTATGTCTAGACATAATAAAAATGAATTAAAATTTTGTGTACACATAATTTTAATTCAGCCAATTTTTATTATGTCTAGACATAATTTTAATTCATTAATAAGAATCGCGATTTTTCTTAAGACAATTATTATTCTATCTTTTGTATTGAATGGAATATTTATTATGTTATTAAAAAGTAAAACGGCTCGCCTTATCAATTTTTATTATGTTATGACATAATTTTAATTGGATGAATTAAAATTATGTCTTGACATAATAAAAATGGGTTGAATTAAAATTATGTCTTGACATAATAAAAATGAATTAAAATTATGTCTAGACATAATAAAAATGAATTAAAATTATGTGTACACATAATTTTAATTCGTCCAATTTTTATTATGTCTAGACATAATTTTAATTCATTAATAAAAATCGCAATTTTTCTTAGACAATTATTTTTCGAAACTTTTATATCGAGTACAATATTATTTATGCTATTGAAAAGTAAAACGGTTGTGCTATCCAATTTTCGTTAAATTTTACTTTGACGAATTAAAATTATGTCTAGACATAATTTTAATTAATTATTTTTATGCCTAGACATAATAATAATGTTTCTAAACCATTTTTCTCTTTATTGTAAATTGGAGAATTAGTTTTTATTTGTATACTAAAAATGTTTGCTATTAAAAAGTAAAACGGCATGCCATAGGTCGCGGTACCTCTTAATTGAACAAACAGAGACGGCGAACGATTGACGAGAGAGTGAGACGAGAAGGAGCGATAAACGCGGAGACGCTTCAGCGCGAATGACCCGACGAGCGATAACGCCGAGCCGCTCCAGCGCGCGAGGTGTGAGTACGAGCGCGAGGTGTGAGCGATAACGCGAGGTGCGGTTACGAGCGATAACGCGAGTTGTTTTAATAATGTTTTTTATCTTTATTTTTTATATTTTTTTCTTACGTATTGTATAAATATAAATAACACTTTTATAAATAATGAAATTTTTATTCCTCTTAATAGTATTATATATTTTTTTATACATATAATTGTTCATATTTATTATGTTTATTCGGTTTTCATTCACTTCATAGTATTAGATATTTTTTTATACATATAATTGTTCATATTCATTATGTTTATTCGGTTTTCATTCATTTCTTTGAGGTGAGCATACTCTCTGGAACGTCTTCGATGTCTATCACGTCGTCCTCAATGTTATCGGCGCGACGCCCCTCGTCACCGTCCTCGTCCCTCTCTCTCTCGCGCACCGTCCTTCGTCCCACATCCGACGGCTCCTCGCTTGTCGACGACGCTAAACGCGCTATATCCCTGTACAGCGCGCGCATCTTCGACACAAAGACCCGTATCTGGTTACGCGACTTTCTCGCAAGCGAGGCGATGAGGGTTCTACCATAAATTTTAACATAATTATTGAATAAAAAATTATTAAATATAATTATCAAATATAATTATTACATATCGTTAATGAATATAAAAACTGTTCATATTTGTATTCGACAAATCTACTTACGTTCTATCCAATACGAGGGATTCCTCGTTAATGCTTTTCCTCGTTAAAACTTTTATATCGAGTACAATATTATTTATGCTATTGAAAAGTAAAACGGTTGTGCTATCCAATTTTCGTTAAATTTTACTTTGACGAATTAAAATTATGTCTAGACATAATTTTAATTAATTATTTTTATGCCTAGACATAATAATAATGTTTCTAAACCATTTTTCTCTTTATTGTAAATTGGAGAATTAGTTTTTATTTGTATACTAAAAATGTTTGCTATTAAAAAGTAAAACGGCATGCCATAGGTCGCGGTACCTCTTAATTGAACAAACAGAGACGGCGAACGATTGACGAGAGAGTGAGACGAGAAGGAGCGATAAACGCGGAGACGCTTCAGCGCGAATGACCCGACGAGCGATAACGCCGAGCCGCTCCAGCGCGCGAGGTGTGAGTACGAGCGCGAGGTGTGAGCGATAACGCGAGGTGCGGTTACGAGCGATAACGCGAGTTGTTTTAATAATGTTTTTTATCTTTATTTTTTATATTTTTTTCTTACGTATTGTATAAATATAAATAACACTTTTATAAATAATGAAATTTTTATTCCTTTTAATAGTATTATATATTTTTTTATACATATAATTGTTCATATTTATTATGTTTATTCGGTTTTCATTCACTTCATAGTATTATATATTTTTTTATACATATAATTGTTCATATTCATTATGTTTATTCGGTTTTCATTCATTTCTTTGAGGTGAGCATACTCTCTGGAACGTCTTCGATGTCTATCACGTCGTCCTCAATGTTATCGGCGCGACGCCCCTCGTCACCGTCCTCGTCCCTCTCTCTCTCGCGCACCGTCCTTCGTCCCACATCCGACGGCTCCTCGCTTGTCGACGACGCTAAACGCGCTATATCTCTGTACAGCGCGCGCATCTTCGACACAAAGACCCGTATCTGGTTACGCGACTTTCTCGCAAGCGAGGCGATGAGGGTTCTACCATAAATTTTAACATAATTATTGAATAAAAAATTATTAAATATAATTATCAAATATAATTATTACATATCGTTAATGAATATAAAAACTGTTCATATTTGTATTCGACAAATCTACTTACGTTCTATCCAATACGAGGGATTCCTCGTTAATGCGCACCGCCAACTGCAGGCATGGCGGTACGTTCTCTGAAATGCGCTGCAGCCGCAGCTGCAGCTGTCTTATCGCTTCGCGAAATTCCTCCGCTACTCTTGTGAGGGATGCTGCGTGAATTTGAAGTAATTCACACGCGGTACTAATGTCGTCGAGTTTCTCCATTTCAAGCACTATCCGTATATAAAAACGTGTGATAACCGATGCAGATGGACTACACCCAGGTCTAGTTTCGCGATCTTTATATATGGTAAAAAAGGATATTGCGGTGAAAAAATATACTAAGAATAGCATTTTTTTGCATCGAGAAGAAATGCGTTTTATCCAACCGATTCGTCCGCCGGATTTGACGCATTTTTCCCACCCGAAACCCCGCCGCCGCACCTATCCGCGCCTAGAAAGCGCATCGACAAAAGGAGGACATTGCGGTGCGAGTAATCTACGATAAAAATAGGATTTTTGTCGTCCGCCGGATTTGACGCATTTTCTTCCCACCCGAGACCCCCGCCGCCACCTGTCCGGGCTATCGACATCGCGCGTCCGGTCCGCTCGTCGCGATCGCGCTCAAACCGCAACGCGCCGTCATCGCGGTTCCACCGTCTCTCTCTCGCTCTCGACGATGTGGCTTGCGCGCGTAATCGCGTTGACCGCGTGTCTCATCACCGTGAGATTCTTCAATGTCACCGAGGAAAATTACGAGTTCGCGTTCGATTACCTGCAGAAATACGGATACCTGACCAAAGATGTGGACGCGGTTCCGGCTCAGAGACGATACGACGTTCTTCGCAGAGCCATCGAGGATTTTCAGAAATACTACGATCTGCCCGGCGATGGAACGCTCAACGACAAAACGCTGGAGATGATAAGTAAATCGCGATGCGGTTTCCGAGATATCCTCAGGCGCGGAACGAGAGCGAGTCTATCGAAATGGCCGAAGACGCACCTGACGTGGGATTTTTACCTAGCCACCGAGAGCGAGTTGAGCACGGCGCAGGCCGCGTTCGACGTGTGGTCGCAGCATTCGGCATTGACGTTCGAACGCTCCAGATTGAATCCCGACATTGTGATATCTTGGCGACGCCTGCATCACGGTAACATGAACGTCGAGGTGAACGGCCCAAATTGCACGGACAAATTCGACGGCCTCGGCGGCGTGCTCGCCCACGCGTCTCTCCCGATGGACGAGAGGCCGGGTTTCGTCTCCGAGGTGCACGTCGACGGAGACGAACCGTGGCACATTTTCGTCAGTAGGAATCCTTCGGATAAGTTCTCCCTTCATTACACGCTGACGCACGAGATCGGTCACTCTCTCGGATTGCTGCACAACAAGCGCAGGACTTCGGTGATGTTCGCGTTCACGCCCGACAAGCAGTACCCGGTCAAGCTCGACAGATACGACATCGTCGACATTCAACGTTTGTACGGCGAGAAATTGGCAAACGATCCCCCGCAGACGCCGGCGCCACCGCCGCCACCGCCGTCGGCGGATCTGTGCGCCCTTGATCGCGTGAACGCGATATTGATCGTGGAAAATCGAATGTTCATCTCGTACAGGCATTACGTTTGGTGGTTCGCTCTGGACGGTAGGACGTACAACGGACCTCTGGCCCTGTCGAATCACATGAGCTTTCTTCACGACAATTACACGCGCGTGACCGCCGCCTATCAATCGCCGTCCGGCGATGTCGTGGTGTTCGTGGATAATTTGGTGTACTTGGTTCAATATCCGGAACTTACTCTGCGGCCAAATTGGCCGAAAACCCTGCAGGAACTCGGATTTCCCGCAAAGACGAAGATCAACGGAGCGGTGAACACCCACAGAGGACGTTCCTTCGTGCTGTTCAACGGCGACTCGGTGGGCGAGATAAACGAATGTGACCATCACAGAGTTGTCAGATTTACGCTTCTCGAGGCGACGTTTCTCGGAATACCGATCGGCGTGACGTCGATCTTCCGATACATCGACGGCAATCTGTACTTCACCACTCGGACGCAGTACTACAGATTCAACGAATTTACGAAGACCGTCACGGCGGCTGGAAAATTCGATCTGCGGATACTGAATATCGTCTGCCTTAAGGACGATTTGTTGAAACAGTTGCGCGATCTTCTCGATCGATTCGTGCGCGACAGCAATTTAACGTCACCGACGGGCGATTCGTACGACGACGACGAGGACGGCGTTCGGCTTTCCGACCAAAGGGGGTAGGGGAACCGCGCTGATCCTCGCACTACACCACACCACACCACACCACACGTCGCGCGATATAAGTGGGGAACTTTCGTACTTATACCACGATATGTCGCACCCAAAGCATCAGTATCGCATCATCAGCCGAATACGACGCGTCGGGAAAAAAATTGCAAAACAAACGACATAGCGCGTAGTGCGAAATGTTCTCGACGCTGACCGATCGACCCGCGCCGAGGGATCTTTCTCTTCGCGCGCCCGAGACGGATTCGGAGGTGAACGAAAACGGCAAGAGACGAAGGATAGAATCGACGGACGATCGTCATCATGATCATAATTATCATCGTCGGACGTCGCGTTCCCAGCTCTCACCCCCCAACGACGTTTTTCGCGAAATCATCGTCGTGGCTCCGGTGCGCATCCTGACGACGCGTTATTCGCTGACGACGACTGGCTACAAATACTTAACCATTGGTGTCACGATTAAGTCGCTGCGGTACGGTGTACCATCGCCTTCGTACGTGGATATCGCCCTGGGAGACAAGCAAGGCAAGGAGATCTGTCTGACGCTCGATATGTGGAAAGGACTGATCGAGCGCAAACGCGACGTATTGGAGAGTCTGCGATCCAACCTCGTCGAGCCCGGAACCCGCTCCCCCTTGCCGATATCGATCGGAGACCTGACGCTGCGATTCGGATCGATAAACAACCTATCGATCTTGCGTATGGAGCTACCCAACGCGGCTCGTCTGGTGATGTCGACCACCACCGTGCACTCGCTGTACGATTTACAATTTTGCGTCGATTGTGTCGTCTCAGCGCTGGGCGCTGCAACCGAGGAGGTGGACGCGAAATATTCGCGCTATCGTGAGATAGCCCACAACGCGTGTAAGACGGGAACTTCGGTCAAACATGCGATACGGAAGAGTGAATTTTTCGATCCCAGCAACATCGTCGACTGTGAGATCGCTGCGCTCTGTTTCAAATCCTAATGTCACGAGGCATATTTACAAAATATATAATATATACACAAAAAAAATGTAAACACACATCGACATATGTATTTTTTATTTTTGTCGCAATAAATAAGTACCGCTTGCGCGGAAATCTCATCTGCGTGTTCTCTCTCTTTCTTTTCCCCTCCTTCCAGATTTTTACTTAACATATCTCGATGCGATCCCCGACTCCGATTACCACACGATCACCGCGATTGCGTCATCCGCGATGCGTAAAGAGACGGATTGAAACAACCTTCGAACCGAAACGATGAAGAACAAAGAAAGGTAATCGAGATCCCGCGAAAAGAACGACCTTGAACACGTTCGAACGTGTTTTCACACGCTCACCCTCCGCCCCACGCGACACGTCTAAAAATAGAACGACCTTGAACACGTTCGCTCCTCTTTTGAAAAAAGAACCGCCCGCCGCGTCGTTCGAGAAAAACAAAAGAAAGATGTGACGACAGCGACCTTGAACGAGTTCGGACGCGCGATAAAAAAAATTATTCGCGAAACGTACGGTTCGGGTGAACAAAGAGAGCGGTATTGTCTCTCTCAGTCTTTCTCGATACAACGAGGCTGGTCGGAAAATCGCGTCCGGCCCGTTGAGACGAAGAAGCGCGCGATCGACGCTCCCCCTCGGGGGAGGACGACTCGCAATTTTCGCCGTTTGGGAAACGGGGGGCCGGAAAACCACGTCCGGCCCGTTAGGACAGAGAAAAGCGGGCGACGCGACAGTACGCCGCCTTGCCGCGATTGACGACGCTCCCTCCTCGCGCACCGTCGGTAACGCGGTACCCCCCTTCCCCCGTCCCCCTCCAGAGTACCCGAGGCCAGAAATGAATTTCCCCCACTTCTCGTTCCCCCCCACCAGTTGCTCTTCCCGGACCCCCCTCGCCCATCTCTTATGGCGTTCCCCCCGCGGGGAACGCGCCCCCCCCCCCCCCGACCCCCGGATTTCTACCTGAGGGTAGTAGTATTTATTCTTTAGCTACTCGCGCCTCTTTTAATCATAAGAGCACTCGCGGACTTGTCGGATGAGTCACCTTTTCGCGCGACTCGATCGCGCATCGAAAATTTTCGAACATCACTGATAACAGATCCTTGTTGATGTCGATATCCATCTCTGCGAGTTTATCGACGGTGTCAAAGAAGTTTCGAAGATGCTCCCTGACGTCTTCGCCTTCCGCCATGCGCCGTAACATGAGATTTTTCATGAGAGTAGCTGTCCGCGCGGGCCCTCGCGATTGGTAAATGACGTGTAGCCTATCCCATACTTCCTTCGACGTATTATGGCCTTTAACGTGTTTCAGTTCGGGAGGACTGATTGAGAGGATGATGTCAGACTTCGCTTTTTTGTCGTTGATTTCCCATGTCCTCACGGCTGTCTCAGAAGCAGGGTCGTTCGCGACGAGGGCAGGTTTCGTGTTTTTGCCGCTAACGTATTGCCATCTCTCCGTCTTCACAAGCAGCGCTTGCATCTGAATCTTCCATGTGTCGAAGTTCTCTTTATTCAACGGTTCGATTCGCACTGAGTTTGTTCCGGCCATTGTGATATCGCGTAATAGATTCTACGTGCGTATTCGCGAAACTTCGATGCACTGCGTGCGTAATGGCGTCCACTCGCGCGATTCTCTTTTCGACTGTTGTTCTCTGGGTTACGTTCTCGCACGCGTCACTTAGCGCGTACCGTGTCTGGGCCCATAACCAATGTTGAGGCACGCGGATCGCAAGTAATTGAATATTGGTTATAAACTATAATGAGGTTTATTATAAGGAACGTTACATAGAGAGTCGACACATGTGTAACCGACAATGGTAAAGAGCGGACTGAGGAGGTAGAGGAAGTGGGGGTATATATGGGCGCTGCGTGCGCACACTGGTATCAGGCGCGGGGGCGCCGGTCGTCGTTGTCTCCATCATAGGTCGCCATTTCCAACATTCTCGTCCTTTAAATGTTCTTCGACGGCATTTAATTTGTCTATGCTTCTTAGAGGAAAATCAAACTTATTAAAAATACTTTCTTCATTATATCTGTTATTAACATTCTATCATCTTGTACTTGAATCTTTGTTAGAATGGTTTGCACATCTTCCCATAATTGCGTTTGTCTTAAATTAATAATTTGCAACTGACGTAAGACTTGCTTTTTAAATGCAGCATCTAGAAGAATACAAATTATAGTCACATATTGCGCAAATTGTTTGTAAAACAATTATAAAATCTCTATATTTGATATTTTATCCATATTTAACGATCCCGCGAGCCGAGAGTCATGGTGCAGCACGGGACACAAATAATTATATAAAACCAAATAAGTTAAGATAATAATTTTTTTTAATGAGGACTTGTTTTGGCGAAAAACTACTTTGAAAATTTATGGAATCGCGTGTACTTGACTGGTGTCATAGATTTCGTTATAGGAACTGTCAAGATGTAACTTATTTATTAACTCCTGATAGTAAACGAAGACATTGAGCACATTAAAATCTGTTACGTAAAATCTCGGTAAAATATTAATCGAGGTTGCCCGCAATCTCCATTAATTTTCCAAATCGTTTTTCTTAAAAATGAGATTTTATTAGAAATAATTTTTTATTATTTGTATTGTGAGTTTTAAAATTACTTTTTCTGGATTGTACCATAAATTTCAGTCCACCTGTATAATATACGTATGTCCACAAAATTTTATATACAAGTATGGTACCTAAAAATAACTTACCAATATCAGTTTTATCGATGTGACAATTCATATTATCCTTAGAATTTGAAGTCATGGTGATTTCATGCAATGATCTCGTTTTGTTTTTATTTATTGTTGTTGGCTCCAATACATTTTCTTTGTCGTTATCATCAGTAACCATTTCTTTTGCATTTGTTGCTTTTTTACTTGTAAATGGTTTCGGATTTATTACTTTTGCACTTGTTCCTATTTTATTTGTACCTGGTTTTGGATTTATTTCTTTTGCACTTGCTCCTATTTTACTTGTACGCAGTTTTGGATTTATTTTTTTTGCACTTGCTGCTATTTTACTTGTATGGGGTTTTGGACTTACGCATGTATTAACATCTATTTCTAAGACAAAATATTTATAAAATTTTTAAAATTTTATACATTATATGTATATATATATATATATATATATATATATATATATACGTGCAGCGTAGTTTAGTAGGACCATTTTGGATTGAAACGTATTTTAGCAGGACCATTGGCTCTTAGCTGGTCGGTCCTTATAATACTTTTTATGTTCCGTATTGTATCGGGATCGTCCCGATAAAACTAATGTGAATACATCGTATTTTATCAGCACCACACAAAATTTCATGTTCTTCTAATATACGGTCCTAATATTTTAGTAATTCTTTTGATGCACCGTATTTTATCAGGACCACAGCACAAACGCTAGCGTAATGACTAACAATTCAGATTGGAATTATTAATTGAAAGGTTCCACTAATTAAAAACAAAAAAAATGTATAATATTTCTAAAAATATATAATATGTCTACGTATCCCAGGTCGCCGATGATGGGATTCAAGCAGTGCGCTCAGTAGTTTTTGGCGTCCAGGTGTTTCAATTCTTCGAATTTGATATCTACGTGTCCCAGGTTGCCGATAATGAGGTCCAGATGGTGCGCTCCGTAATTTTAGGTGTCTAGATATATTAATATTTTGAATTCAATGTCTACGTGTCCTAGGTCGCCGATGACGAAGTATAGATAGTGCGCTCCGTAGTTTTCGGTGTCTAACTGTATTAATACTTTGAATTCGATATCTACGTGTCCCAGGTCGCCGATAACGAAACCTAAGCTGTGCGCTCCGTAGTTTTTGGTTTCTAGGTGTTCCATATCTTTGAATTCGATGTCTACGTGTCTCAGATCACTGATGACGTAGTCCAGAGAGTGCGCTCCGTAGTTTTCGGTGTCTAGATATATTAATATCTTGAATCGGCGACCTGGAATATATAGACGTCGAATTCCAAGTATTGATACATCTAGACGCCGAAAGTACGGAGCGTCTAGGTCTTGTCATCGGCGACCTGGCACACGTTGACATCGAATTCAAAGTATTAATACATTAATTAGAAAAATTCTTTCTTCTGATTAATCAATCGAACGCTTCGAAGCATTTGTAGCATCAAGTGGACCGCAGCTTTTATCATGCAATATAAACCGACAGAATCGATTTAGCCCGCGCATAACCTCTCAGGTACAGTCTAGTACAGACTTTACACTATGTAAAGCCGTGATCAGACTACGGATTGGGATTGAGATTGGATTGAAATTCAATCAATCAGAATAAAGAAAACCAACTTCAATTTTGCTCTAATTGTCAAATTTCAATCCAATCTTAATCTGAATCCGTAGTCTGATCACGGCTTAACCCAAAGGCGGGGGTCTTAATCGTGTATCAATTCGACTAAACATCGTACTACCCACCATCGATATTTCGTCTATAATTAATAATTTTAATTCAAATAAATTCTCTCGTATAGTATTAGCCACATCTTCTGACAATTCTGGCATTTGTCCTCCATATTGCGTTACTGGCAAAGCAAAAGCTGTGTGTAACGTTACTCCACCTATTAAAAATGCTGCTTTGCCAGAGGGTGCACATAATAATACTTTCACTTTATTATTATTTTACCAGGCATATCATCAAAGTAATTCAGCAATACCTGATAAATCGTATTAATCACAGTGCTTTTTTCCCACACCCGCAGATCCGCTTATAAATAGTCTAATTGGTAACTTTCCAGTTTTGAAACAATATAAAACATGCATTGTAATTTCCGTTGTTTATCATTTAATTCGCGAAGTAGATTCATTACTTCTTCTTTTGTAACTTTAGATGGACTACTTATTTTTCTTTATTTTTATTTGAGCCATCTGCAATACCAGTTTGAGTAAATATATCTACCTCTTGCTCCTCTTCTACATTTTTTTAATAAAAGATTCTATTTCTTCATCTTCAATATCTTGCTGATCTTTTTGTGCTTGATCTAACGCATCGTAATTTCTGCATCCCCTATAACTGAGTATTTTTCTCTATTCTCTTCTATTTCTAGAATATTTTCTTTATAAATTTCCTCACAATCTTGTGTCTCCACATCATTTAATTCATTTTTCCATGGCAAAAATAATAAAACCTGTTCCCTGAAATAATTATATCGATCTTGTTGCAATTTATATCGATTAAAATCTTATAATTTTTAAGTTATTTCGTTGTTTAATTTCACTGTCTTCAATATATTCGTCATCGCTATCATTTCTATTTGTATAAATTTTATTTCAAATTTGCCGCGAATCAGCAGACAAACATTTTGATATTTAGAATAATTCTGATTTTCGTACTTTTCGATAATATTTTTGTAATAGATATCTGTTGAATTTTCGCTAATTGTTTTTAAATGTTTTTGTTTTTCAACATTCGTACACGGTCTTTTGCGGAGAAGTATTAATATAAATAACAGCTCTACTACACAATGAAAGTGGTAGACCGAGAACGTGATAAACTGCTTCTTGTGCAGACATAGTATTACCGTTTATGAAAATTTTAGCAATTTTTCTCAATTTTTGTCTAATATCTAAATTTCCATTTTCCAAGTCTTTTGATGCTTCTCTTAATAATCGTGATAAGCCTGCATCGACTTTTGTAACATAATTAATCATATATGAAGCACACTATATGGATCTAAAACAAATTGTATATCCATATTTGATTCAAGAAGTGTCAATATTATTTTGTTGTACGCATTAATGGCAACTTCGTTGCTTTGTCTTTTAAGAAATCTTAGTTCTTGATAAAGTGCTTCTGATTGCATGAATGTAATCTCTTTCGGTCATTTCTAAACGTTCTAACATTTCTTCGAAAGAAATTAATATATTTTTTTTTTTAAATTCTTGCATCATTTCTTTAATTTTTTTATATTTGATTTGTAATTTTTAGTCTTCTCTTTTTCCTCTAAGGGTTTAAGAATCAACGTATTTTTCATAACAAACATCGGAAAGTTAAACCTACACAAATATTTATTTCTTCTACCTTTGTAACATGTCGGCTTATGTCGATGTATCTGCAAACGTATTAATGGATTTTTATCGTCGTAATGACAAGTAATGATTTTATTAATCCACTTTATTAACTTTTCATTTTCGTCATCATTTTCTTCATTATAAATTGGAGCATTTTTACAATATAAAAGATTATGCGTATGAACTGATCCTCTAGCTTGGAATTCTCTCCTCTAAAAGTAATCAACAACGTAATTTTCTCCAAATGGACCATGTTCATTTTGCAATATCGTCATAATCTGATTGAATCTTTCTTCTATATATCGTACACACGTTACCGGATCTTCTCTGATTAACTTAGTTTTCTCTGCCATATCCAAATTTATAGCATCATAAATACTGATGTTTTTATTTTCTTGTAATTTGTATAAAATTTTTAATAAATCAGGATTTTTGTGTTCACATGCAGAAAGGGTAATAAACAATGTTGGAACTCCACATTGTCTAATCATGCCAAGTAAATGCTTCTTCTTGCTTTCCCAATATGATGGTGACGACCTTACTTGTTTCAAAAATCTGTATCCATCGTCATGACGGATAGAATCATTTAAAAAATCTGATCTTTAATTTTTTAGCAGTTAAGTTTTCATTTCTCTTCACTCTCCTTAAACAAATATTTAAATTTGACATTATTGATTTTCCAATTTTTGTTTAGCCATAAATAAAATTCTTGTAGGTTGACACGATCTTCTGTCTCTATGTCTGGCTTCAAATTTAATTCTTTCAGAGTATGACAATTTATTTTTCTTATCTAGAATTTCTTCCTCCATAAATTTTTGGAAAGCACAATTCATCAATATTTTCAGTTAAATGCCAGGGTACTGGAAATTTGTTTGTCCTGGTGCTATAATTGCGATATTTCAGATATTTCTTTATTCCTATCTATAATGAGAACTTCGTCACTTGGTTCGAAGAAACCGATTCTTCAGAATCTGAATTATTGTCGTGTTCTTCTAAATTTAATCGATTTATTGCATTCGTGCAGCTATGGCACTTATCATTATTATCTACAATAAAATCCAACTCTGCATTAAAATTTTTGTTATATTTTTTAAAGAACTTATCATCAATTTTTATATTGTTTTTTATATACAAAGGAGTATGTCGTAAATATTCCAAATTTCACAAATTTTAGCTGGTTTTATGGTTTCATACATATAATTAGACTTGTGTTCTAGGTTCCTTTTTAGCTTTATTTGTATAGTCGACATTTCATCAAAATTTCTAGGTAAAATATTTATCATTTCATTGATTTCAACCGGAATATTAACAATACTTCCTTTTAATGATAATTGTGGGTTAATAGCAAACGGTTGTAATGCTTTTATTTGCATGAATGGTATATAGGGTGATACCATTCTTTCTTCAACCGCTGTCAAATCTGTTACGACTTTTGGCACATTTGAAAATCTTAAATCTGCATTTGATGCTGTTTTTGGAACGTCTCCTGATGTAATATAATTTTTACATGTCTTGCAGACATATTCTGACGAGTTATTAACAATTTGATTAATAATTCATTAATTGCAATCTTTGTGTCGCTGAATTTATTTTGTATTTTTGTAATATTAAAACGTTCTACTGATTTCAAAAAAAAACAAATTTCACAACACACACATATTATATCTGGTCCAAGTTTTCTGTTCTTTAAAAAATTCATTATCAATACATTATGATAATATTCATTATCTTTGATGTCACTATTTATTTTGTTCCGAACAGAATTGCTGTAGTTTTCTCGATATTAAAAAATCATCAAGTCTTAATAATCTTTTACGTTCAATATCAAAAATTCTTTGATTGTGTGTTGTAATTAAGATCTTCCTGTAACGTGCGTATAACTCGTAGTCTATTCTATTTTGATTTGTTCATTTATCTGGTAACTTGTCTTTTTTCTTGTAACTTTCATTCTTTTTGCATTTTTTTCTTTTTCCGATTCTCTGTATAACAGTTTTTTTCGAATAACTTTCATTCTTTCTACATTTTTCTTTTTTTCTGACTCTTTGTATAATGGTTTTTTCGAATGATTTTCATTCTTTGTAGATTTTTGTCTCTTTCTGCTTTTTAAACACTTGATTTTGACGTTTATTTATTATTCTTTGTTGATTCCAGTCTCTTTCTTTTTTTATACATAGGATCTTGACGTACTTGCATCATGCGTTGTCTGTTTTTTTGTCTTTCAGATTCCTTGTCTGACGAAAGATCCATTCGTATTCTTTTTACGCATTCTATTTTTTTTTCTTTACTTTGTTGTATATTTTCTTTTATTTTATTTGCAATTTCATCGTTCTTTATATTATTAATATTATTAAATCACTGTCATTTGTTGTTTT
>JASTWO010001037.1:0-25543 GCA_030770215.1 Temnothorax americanus
TGCCTACGCACGTATTGGCTGGGAGTAAGCTCGAGCTCCTCGAGCTTCCGGCGCCCCTGCGAGGGAACTGGAGTCGCCAGACTCGCCTCCTCCCGCCCTATGAGGGTGCGGTTCAGCAGGACATGCGGGTGGCTCAGGCTTCCCGCGCCCTTCCGCCTCCTTCATATATCGAGGCGATTCGGAAGGAATGCCCCCCCTGCGGGTATTGGTGAATGTGAACACGGGAGCGCGGGAGGTCACCCGTGGTTTTCGACGAATTTTAACCACTAGGTGAGTACTTGTTAAATTTCTCTCTCTTTTTTTTTTTTTTTTTTTTGCTTTACCCGTGTGCTTTTTATTCTTCGACTAACGCTTTCAATCGGTTCGCGTGAACACTAGCGTCTTCCGTTTAATTTTGATTGTGTAATTTACGTCGTTGTGCTTTTCCAAAATTACATACGGTCCCTACCCATTGCGAGTCGAGCTTCTTTGAGCGGCCTCGTCGGAGTGTTTCGTCATAAAGTAGTACTTTATCGCCTACTTTGAAGGTTGCCTTTTTGCTTTTTTTATCGTATTGTAATTTTGATTTTGCTTTTTCATCTTTCGTGTTTTCTTTCGCGATTTGATTCGCTGCACGGATCCGTTCTCGTAGTTCTTTTGCATAATCTTCATATGAATATGTCAATTTCGGCGGTTTTGTTAAGGCCGTTGGTAGGTCCGGTCGGTGCCCGTAAACTAATTCGAATGGCGTGAAACCGGTGGTAGAGTGTGGCGTAGTGTTATACGTAAACATCGCGTAAGGGAGCCATTCGTCCCAATCAGTTTGATCTTCGTTAATATAATGCCTCAAGTATTCGGCTAGAGTACGGTGCGATCTTTCCAATGCCCCGTTACTCTCAGGGTGATACGCCGTTGTTTGTATCTTCTCAATTTTCAATAGTTTGCACGTGTTCTTGAATATTTCGCTTGTAAAGTTCGTGCCCTGATCTGTGAGAATCTTTTCTGGGATTCCGTGTTCTAACACGATTTTTGTTACGAATACTTTGGCGATGGTCCTGGCTTCTTGATTTTCGATCGGTATCGCCTTACTAAATTTCGTTAAATTATCCTGAAACGTCAGAATATATTTGTTTCCTTGATTTGTGACCGTAAGCGGACCGACGATGTCGAGGGCGCATTTTTCGAACGGTCGTTCCGGCGTGTCTGTGATTACCATTGGCATCTTCGTTCTTCTACTTAGCTTGTTTTTTTGGCAGTGTTTGCATCTGCCTATGTAATTTTCGACATCCCTCGTTATACCTTTCCAATCGTGTTGTAGTCGGATTTGGTCTAAAGTGCGTGTGACTCCTTGGTGCCCTCCGATAGGCGAGTCGTGATACTCGTATAGTATCTGTTTCTTTTCCTCCTCTGAGTATTCTCGGGGCGCATCTTCTTCTTCTTGCTGTATCGTATGCACAGCTGACGCCTCTGTTATCGGGTTACGGCTCAATGCGTCGGCGTTTAGGTTGCTCTTCCCTGCCTTGTGTATGATTTCGTAATCATACTCCTCTAATTTAAGCCTCCATCTAATTAATCTTGAACCGGGGTCGGTAACATTGAATAACCAGATCAATGGTTTGTGATCGGTTATTATTTTGAATCTAACGCCATAAAGATAGGGGCGAAAATGCTTGACTGCCCACACGATGGCTAGCAGTTCTTTCTCCGTCGTATTATAATTCTGTTCCGCTTTGCATAATACGCGGCTGGCGTACGCTATCGGTCGGTCTTGGCCGACTACTCCCTGTGAGAGGATCGCTCCTATAGCGAAATCTGACGCGTCTGTCGTCACGATAAATTCCTTATTAAAGTCGGGATAATTTAACACCGGCGCGGTTGTTAATTTTTCCTTTAATAATTCAAACGCGTTTTGCTGCTCTATTGACCAAATAAATTTTTCCCCTTTCCTAGTGAGCTTGGTCAGTGGCTTGGCTAGTTTCGAAAAATTTTCGATGAATTTTCGGTAGTACCCGGCTAGGCCTATGAATGACTGAATGTCTTTCAGTTTTTTAGGAGTCGGAAACTCCTTGACAGCTATTAATTTCGACGGGTCCGGCGAGATTCCCTTTTCCGAAATCACGTGACCCAGGTACACGACTTCTTTACGTAGAAATGCGCATTTGCTCGGTTTCAGCTTTAAGTTGTATTTTCGAAGTCTGATTAGCACGGCTGTTATTCTTCTGATATGTTCCGTTAGCGTCGCCCCGTATATGACGATATCGTCGATATACACGAAACATCTCAGCCCTAGCAGACCGGCCAGCACCGCGTACATTAGTCGCTGAAATGCTGCCGGTGCGTTTTTCAGGCCAAAAGGCATGCGATTAAATTCAAAGTGCCCATCCGGAGTGGAGAAGGCTGTTTTGCCTTTGTGGTCTTTATGCATGGGGATTTGGTGATACCCCGAAGCCAAATCTAAAACGGTAAAGTATTTCGCGTTACCTAATTGGTCTAAAATGTCGGTTATGTTCGGCATGGGGAAGGAATCTCCCATGGTGAGATCATTCATTTTCCGAAAATCAATAACCACGCGAAATTGCACTTTTCCAGATGCGTCCGGTTTTTTAAGAACGACTATTATCGGTGCGTTCCAGTGACTCGTGCTCGGGCTGATTATGCCGTCTTCGAGCATCTTTCCTATTTGCTTCTTCACTTCGGCCTTATGCTTCTCGGGTAACCGATATGGTTTCACATTCACGGGCGCGCTACCTGGCCGGATATTTATCTCGTGCTCTATTGCGGTAGTCGCGCTTAAATGGTCGCCGTCTATATAGAACACATCAAAGTAATCATCGCAAATTTGTTCTACGGCTGCTCGCTCTTCGGCGTTCAAGTGATCGAGCTGTACTTGCTCGCGTACTTTCTTTTGTCGTCCGGCGATGGTCTCGCGCTCGTCGCTCGAGCGTAACGAGAGAACGTCCGCGGTGTCGGGCGGCGGCAGGTCTTCTAAAGTTACATGTGGAGTGAGTATCTCCACGGGCTTGTCCGTCACGTTCAACACGCTAATCGGACACTTAAATTCGACGGGCTGCACTAGGCAATGCCCGATAAAGACCCCTGGGGCGGGTTCGCCGCTCCGCACAATGCCGACACGATTATGATCGGTGACGGCTTCCACGATTGTTTCGCTATGTGGCGGAAGTTTTACCTTGCGAAAAGGTCGGAGCTTAAAGGAAGCTGAGCCGATTTTTAATCGCTTTTTCGAATTTGAAATATCTGCTTTGTGTTTTGAGAGGAAGTCGTTTCCTAAAATGCCTTCATATTCAATGGGAAAATTATCTTTCACCACGTACATCGTGTGGCGAATTTTTTTATCTCCGAGATTCACAGTGGCTTTTATCTTCCCTATCGTGTGAATCTGGTGTCCGGTCACGCCGATTAGCGCTAACCGTTCTTCCTTCACCATCGCTTTCGCTTTCAAATTTCCCACTTTTATTAACGTGAGTGTTGCGCCTGAATCTAGTAACAGGTCCATTTCTCCTTTCTCTGCCTCCTGTACGGGCAACGTTACTAAATCTAGCGGGCCTTCCTCGTGCTTCTTGCTTATTTGTGCAACACGATACGTCTCGGCGGCGCGCGCCTTATTCCTTTTAGGCTTCTCATCCTCCTCGCTGCTACTGCGAGAGGATGTTTCTTCGCTAGATTCTTGCGTCCTCGTCTTTCTGACGGTACTCACGGGCGTTTTCTTAACTGTTTCCGTTTTCGTTCGGCGCGGTCGCTCGGGTTTTGGTCGTCCGTTTAACGACCAGCACTCGTCGCGCTTGTGCCCTGCCTTCTTGCAATACGAGCACTCTATCGTGTTAATGCTAGACTTCTCGGCTTTCGGCAATGCATATCTGTTTGCGTGACGGCTCGTGCGGCAATCTCGCGCGTAATGACCGTTTTTTCCGCACTTGTGGCATTCTACCGTTTTCCCTGCGGTTCGCGCATTTATCGCGGGATATTTACTCTTTGCCGTTGCCGGTGCGTTCCGCGGGGAGGGGCCTTTAACTCTCTCCTCCGCGCTGGCGCCTGTTATCGCTTCTTGCAGGCTCTGGTATCGCTGCGCTCTCACTAACAATTTTATGTCGTCATGTAATCCAATTTGAAAATTATGCAGCGCTTGAATTTTGATATTATCTAGTATGGCCTTTTGCTGTTCTTGCGTATGACCTTTGCCCTCTTCCATTGCTTCGTAAAGCTCGCGGGCTAATTTCTCGACGCGCCTACCGAAGTCTTGCGCGCTCTCGCCTGGCTTTTGCGTTAACGAATTAAATTCGAGCTGCAGATGCGTCATGCAGCGTTTCCCTAGATATTCTGACTCGAGCTCGCGCTTCAATTGGTCAAAATCGCGTATGTCGCGTGTATCGAAGTCCGTCATTGCCTTCCCTTTAAATTTCGTGCACAGAATAGCTTCGAGTAGCATTGACTCGTCGGTCGGCAGGATATTCTTCATTGCATACGTGCTCGCGTTCACGAATTCACGGACACGTTCGCGCGACTCGCCGTTAATGTCGGGTATCATTGCTCGTGCCTCTTTAAGGCTGAGGTACCCGTTTACTAGACCCGGTTGATTCCGGACGTCGCTATGTGTTCGTCCATATGTGACATCTAAAGGGCCCTGACTACGTACGCGGCGGTCTCGCGTGTCGGGATCAAGTGATAGCCGCTCCTGTCGACTATAAGATTCGCGCGTGGCGGATTCCATTCTGCCTACGCGATTCTGTAACTCGCGAAAAGCGCGAAGAAGTTCGGCCGTTCGGTCGAATTCCGCAGCCTCGACGCGGTCCATGCGTTCTTGCATGTCGCGCATTAGATTAATTAAATCAGTAATTACGGCGTCCGGGGCTCTCAACTCGGATCGCGTCGGCTCTGGGGCCTGAGGTCGCCTGGCGGGCGGTCCATTTTGCGCCGTTTCGGTGACGGCTTGTTCGGACACTCTAGATGGGTCCGGATTTTCCTCGCGGTTCTCTCCGCTTGGGGTCGCGCTTCTCGCCTGACTCATTTTGAGAGCTTTAGGCGTATAGTCCTCCTCGCTAGGATCAAATACGTCAGTGTCGTGTGAAGTGAGGGAAAATTCTCCTCGTTGTGACACGTGGCTTGGCGTGACGTCGGAGACGTCTGTCAGTGAGTCAGTCGGAGTCGGTCGCTCTGTATTATTATCGCGGTGTTCGCGTTCGCCTGTTACGCTTACGTCTACTTCGTCGAACGGAAACTCGCGTTCTATGACAACGTTCGGAGATAGTACGGGCGTCTCTTCCTCGGCAAAACGCGAATCTAAATTTTGTCGAACTTGATCTAATCCGTCTTGCTCAGCGGGCCGGTCTAACCCTTCGCTTTCAGCGGGCCGGTTTACCCCTTCGCTTTCAGCGGGCCGGTTTAACCCTTCGCTTTCGGATCGCGTCGCACTCACCGGGTTAACTAGATTACGCGAAGCGCGGTGCGCGGACTCGCTATGGACGAACGACGTTTGTCGGACGGGCGTCTGTTGGTTCGGGTCGTCCGACATCTACTTAGCGCTCGCGGATATAATAATTTTCGCACTTACAATATCGCCGCGAATCGCATGTTGCTGCCTGTCTGCATCGCCTGGTCGTCGGGCCGCTTCGCTGCTTGGCTGCGTCCCTGTCGTCGCTGCGTCCCTGTTGCGCTGCTATGCTGCTTCGCCGTGTCCCTGCGTCGTCGCTCGGGCCGGTGATGCCGTGCGGTAGGTCGTGGCCGTCTCAGGTGTCACTTCTGCACTCGCGGCTGCTACCGTCTCTTAGCTCGCGTCTATTCTGACTTTTCCTTTCCGGGATGCGTTGCCTCCCTTATTAATTGAACTTGGTTTGTTTCAGACGTGAGAAGGCGATGTGGGCTGGTCCTTCCTCGCAAGATGGCTGAAACGATCCCACCGCTGCCACCAAATTGTTAGCCGGGTATCGGCTAAGGGGATCGAGTTCCGCTCGCGAGCGAGAAAGGAGTGGATCAACACGTCCGATTTCCAATTTATGTCTTTATTAAATAAATGGGCTTGTTCTACACGAGTTGTCTCCTCTTGTTGAGTTCCCGTCTTGCGGATGGTCTTCAGGAAATCGTAGGTGTTTCGACGCGGCAGCTAGCTGTTCTTCGACCGACTGACTGGCCTGCCAATTCGGCGGTCTTTTATAGCCTTGCGACCGAGTCTTGTTGCTAACTCGGAACTTCCGAGTTAGCGCGGAATTCTCGTTGCCGACGCCTCGCGATGGCCTTCGCGTCAGCGATTTCGGTCGCTCCGGAGTCCGCGCTCCGGATTCCGGTGTCGACTTGCATCGGATGATCGCTCGTCCGATGCAATCGTCAGGAGTTTCGGCGGAAGTCATATTCGACTTCTGTCGCTACCTATCGAATTACCTAATCGTTGCGCGCTCGCAACAGTCCCAAAAAGTATTTTTTTTTTTCAAAAATCGGCAGTTCTCGCCGGAGTTCTGCAAAAGTTACAGCCCTCCAAAGGGTCACACCTCGAAAATTTCATAAGTCCCAAAAAGTATTTTTTTTCAAAAATCGGCAGTTCTCGCCGGAGTTCTGCAAAATTTCATAAGTCCCAAAAAGTATTTTTTTTTTTTCAAAAATCGACAGTTCTCGCCGGAGTTCTGCAAAATTTCATAAGTCCCAAAAAGTATTTTTTTTTTCAAAAATCGGCAGTTCTCGCCGGAGTTCTGCAAAAGTTACAGCCCTCCAAAGGGTCACACCTCGAAAATTTCATAAGTCCCAAAAAGTATTTTTTTTTTCAAAAATCGGCAGTTTTCGCCGGAGTTCTGCAAAATTTCATAAGTCCCAAAAAGTATTTTTTTTTTCAAAAATCGGCAGTTCTCGCCGGAGTTCTGCAAAAGTTACAGCCCTCCAAAGGGTCACACCTCGAAAATTTCATAAGTCCCAAGAAGTATTTTTTTTCAAAAATCGGCAGTTCTCGCCGGAGTTCTGCAAAATTTCATAAGTCCCAAAAAGTATTTTTTTTTTCAAAAATCGGCAGTTCTCGCCGGAGTTCTGCAAAATTTCATAAGTCCCAAAAAGTATTTTTTTTTTCAAAAATTGGCAGTTCTCGCCGGAGTTTTGCAAAAGTTACAGCCCTCCAAAGGGTCACACCTCAAAAATTTCATAAGTCCCAAAAAGTATTTTTTTTTGTTTTTTTGTTTTTAAATCGGCAGTTCTCGCCGGAGTTCTGCAAAATTTCATAAATCCCAAAAAGCATTTTTTTTCAAAAATCGGCAGTTCTCGCCGAAATTCTGCAAAATTTCATAAGTCCCAAAAAGTATTTTTTTTTTTTCAAAAATCGGCAGTTCTCGCCGGAGTTCTGCAAAATTTCATAAGTCCCAAAAAGTATTTTTTTTTTTTTTTTTTTTAAATCGGCAGTTCTCGCCGGAGTTCTGCAAAATTTCATAAATCCCAAAAAGTATTTTTTTTTTTTCAAAAATCGGCAGTTCTCGCCGGAGTTCTGCAAAATTTCATAAGTCCCAAAAAGTATTTTTTTTTTTCAAAAATCGGCAGTTCTTGCCGGAGTTCTGCAAAAGTTACAGCCCTCCAAAGGGTCACACCTCGAAAATTTCATAAGTCCCAAAAAGTATTTTTTTTTTTCAAAAATCGGCAGTTCTCGCCGGAGTTCTGCAAAAATTACAGCCCTCCAAAGGGTCACACCTCGAAAATTTCATAAATCCCAAAAAGTATTTTTTTTTTTTTTTTTTAAATCGGCAGTTCTCGCCGGAGTTCTGCAAAATTTCATAAGTCCCAAAAAGTTTTTTTTTTTTTTTTTTTTTTTTTTCAAAAATCGGCAGTTCTCGCCGGAGTTCTGCAAAAGTTACAGCCCTCCAAAGGGTCACACCTCGAAAATTTCATAAGTCCCAAAAAGTATTTTTTTTTTGTTTTTTTGTTTTTAAATCGGCAGTTCTCGCCGGAGTTCTGCAAAATTTCATAAATCCCAAAAAGCATTTCTTTTTCAAAAATCGGCAGTTCTCGCCGAAATTCTGCAAAATTTCATAAGTCCCAAAAAGTATTTTTTTTTTTTCAAAAATCGGCAGTTCTCGCCGGAGTTCTGCAAAAGTTACAGCCCTCCAAAGGGTCACACCTCGAAAATTTCATAAGTCCCAAAAAGTATTTTTTTTTTTCAAAAATCGGCAGTTCTCGCCGGAGTTCTGCAAAAGTTACAGCCCTCCAAAGGGTCACACCTCGAAAATTTCATAAATCCCAAAAAGTATTTTTTTTTCTTTTTTTTTCAAAAATTGGCAGTTCTCGCCGGAGTTCTGCAAAATTTCATAGTTCCCAAAAAGTATTTTTTTTTCAAAAATCGACAGTTCTCGCCGGAGTTCTGCAAAATTTCATAAGTCCCAAAAAGTATTTTTTTTTTCGAAAATCGGGAGTTCTCGCCGGAGTTCTGCAAAAGTTACAGCCCTCCGAAGGGTCACACCTCGAAAATTTCATAAGTCCCAAGAAGTTTTTTTTTTTTTTCAAAAATCGGCAGTTCTCGCCGGAGTTCTGCAAAATTTCATAAGTCCCAAAAAGTATTTTTTTTCGAAAATCGGCAGTTCTCGCCGGAGTTCTGCAAAAGTTACAGCCCTCCGAAGGGTCACACCTCGAAAATTTCATAAGTCCCAAGAAGTATTTTTTTTCAAAAATCGGCAGTTCTCGCCGGAGTTCTGCAAAATTTCATAAGTCCCAAAAAGTATTTTTTTTCGGAAATCGGCAGTTCTCGCCGGAGTTCTGCAAAAGTTACAGCCCTCCAAAGGGTCACACCTCGAAAATTTCATAAGTCCCAAGAAGTATTTTTTTTCAAAAATCGGCAGTTCTCGCCGGAGTTCTGCAAAATTTCATAAGTCCCAAAAAGTATTTTTTTTTTCAAAAATCGGCAGTTCTCGCCAGAATTCTGCAAAATTTCATAAGTCCCAAAAAGTATTTTTTTTTTCGAAAATCGGGAGTTCTCGCCGGAGTTCTGCAAAAGTTACAGCCCTCCGAAGGGTCACACCTCGAAAATTCCATAAGTCCCAAGAAGTATTTTTTTTTTCAGAAAACGGCAGTTCTCGCCGGAGTTCTGCAAAATTTCATAAGTCCCAAAAAGTATTTTTTTTTTCAAAAATCGGCAGTTCTCGCCGGAGTTCTGCAAAAGTTACAGCCCTCCAAAGGGTCACACCTCGAAAATTTCATAAGTCCCAAAAAGTATTTTTTTTTTCAAAAATCGGCCGTTCTCGCCGGAGTTCTGCAAAAGTTACAGCCCTCCAAAGGGTCACACCTCGAAAATTTCATAAGTCCCAAAAAGTATTTTTTTTTTTTTTTTTAAATCGGCAGTTCTCGCCGGAGTTCTGCAAAATTTCATAAGTCCCAAAAAGTTTTTTTTTTTTTTTTCAAAAATCGGCAGTTCTCGCCGGAGTTCTGCAAAACTTACAGCCCTCCAAAAGGTCACACCTCGAAAATTTCATAAATCCCAAAAATAATTTTTTTTTTATTATTAAAAATCGGCAGTTCTCGCCGGAGTTCTGCAAAATTTCATAAATCCCAAAAAGTTTTTTTTTTTTTTTTTTTTTTTTAAATTGGCAGTTCTCGCCGGAGTTCTGCAAAAGTTACAGCCCTCCAAAGGGTCACACCTCAAAAATTTTATAAGTCCCAAAAAGTATTTTTTTTTGTTTTTTTTTTTTAAATCGGCAGTTCACGCCGGAGTTCTGCAAAATTTCATAAATCCCAAAAAGTATTTTTTTTTTCAAAAATCGGCAGTTCTCGCCGAATTTCTGCAAAATTTCATAAGTCCCAAAAAGTATTTTTTTTTTCAAAAATCGGCAGTTCTCGCCGGAGTTCTGCAAAAGTTACAGCCCTCCAAAGGGTCACACCTCGAAAATTTCATAAGTCCCAAAAAGTATTTTTTTTTTTTCAAAAATCGGCAGTTCTCGCCGGAGTTCTGCAAAAGTTACAGCCCTCCAAAGGGTCACACCTCGAAAATTTCATAAGTCCCAAAAAGTATTTTTTTTTTTTTTTTTTTTTAAATCGGCAGTTCTCGCCGGAGTTTTGCAAAATTTCATAAGTCCCAAAAAGTATTTTTTTTTCCTTTTTTTTCTTTCAAAAATCGGCAGTTCTCGCCGGAGTTCTGCAAAAGTTACAGCTCTCCAAAGGGTCACACCTCGAAAATTTCATAAGTCCCAAAAAGTATTTTTTTTTTTCAAAATCGGCAGTTCTCGCCGGAGTTCTGCAAAATTTCATAAGTCCCAAAAAGTATTTTTTTTTTTCAAAAATCGGCAGTTCTCGCCGGAGTTCTGCAAAAGTTACAGCCCTCCGAAGGGTCACACCTCGAAAATTTCATAAGTCCCATAAAGTATTTTTTTTTTCAAAAATCGGCAGTTCTCGCCGGAGTTCTGCAAAATTTCATAAGTCCCAAAAAGTATTTTTTTTTCAAAAATCGGCAGTTCTCGCCGGAGTTCTGCAAAATTTCATAAGTCCCAAAAAGTATTTTTTTTTTTTCGAAAATTGGCAGTTCTCGCCGGAGTTCTGCAAAAGTCACAGCCCTCCGAAGGGTCACACCTCAAAAATTTTATAAGTCCCAAGAAGTTTTTTTTTTTTTTTCAAAAATCGGCAGTTCTCGCCGGAGTTCTGCAAAAGTTACAGCCCTCCAAAGGGTCACACCTCAAAAATTTCATAAGTCCCAAAAAGTATTTTTTTTTTTTTTTCAAAAATCGGCAGTTCTCGCCGGAGTTCTGCAAAATTTCATAAGTCCCAAAAAGTTTTTTTTTTTTTTTTCAAAAATCGGCAGTTTTCGCCGGAGTTCTGCAAAAGTTACAGCCCTCCAAAAGGTCACACCTCGAAAATTTCATAAATCCCAAAAATAATTTTTTTTTTATTATTAAAAATCGGCAGTTCTCGCCGGAGTTCTGCAAAATTTCATAAATCCCAAAAAGTTTTTCTTTTTTTTTTTTTTTTTTTTAAATCGGCAGTTCTCGCCGGAGTTCTGCAAAAGTTACAGCCCTCCAAAGGGTCACACCTCAAAAATTTCATAAGTCCCAAAAAGTATTTTTTTTTGTTTTTTTTTTTAAATCGGCAGTTCACGCCGGAGTTCTGCAAAATTTCATAAATCCCAAAAAGTATTTTTTTTTCAAAAATCGGCAGTTCTCGCCGAATTTCTGCAAAATTTCATAAGTCCCAAAAAGTATTTTTTTTTTCAAAAATCGGCAGTTCTCGCCGGAGTTCTGCAAAAGTTACAGCCCTCCAAAGGGTCACACCTCGAAAATTTCATAAGTCCCAAAAAGTATTTTTTTTTTTTTTCAAAAATCGGCAGTTCTCGCCGGAGTTCTGCAAAAGTTACAGCCCTCCAAAGGGTCACACCTCGAAAATTTCATAAGTCCCAAAAAGTATTTTTTTTTTTTTTTTTTTTAAATCGGCAGTTCTCGCCGGAGTTCTGCAAAATTTCCTAAGTCCCAAAAAATATTTTTTTTTCCTTTTTTTTTTTCAAAAATCGGCAGTTCTCGCCGGAGTTCTGCAAAATTTCATAAGTCCCAAAAAGTTTTTTTTTTTTTTTCAAAAATCGGCAGTTCTCGCCGGAGTTCTGCAAAAGTTACAGCCCTCCAAAAGGTCACACCTCGAAAATTTCATAAGTCCCAAAAAGAATTTTTTTTTTTTATTAAAAATCGGCAGTTCTCGCCGGAGTTCTGCAAAATTTCATAAGTCCCAAAAAGTTTTTCTTTTTTTTTTTTTTTTTTTTTAAATCGGCAGTTCTCGCCGGAGTTTTGCAAAAGTTACAGCCCTCCAAAGGGTCACACCTCAAAAATTTCATAAGTCCCAAAAAGTATTTTTTTTTTTTTTTTTTTTTTAAATCGGCAGTTCTCGCCGAAGTTCTGCAAAATTTCATAAGTCCCAAAAAGTATTTTTTTTTTCAAAAATCGGCAGTTCTCGCCGGAGTTCTGCAAAATTTCATAAGTCCCAAAAAGTATTTTTTTTTTTCAAAAATCGGCAGTTCTCGCCGGAGTTCTGCAAAAGTTACAGCCCTCCAAAGGGTCACACCTCGAAAATTTCATAAGTCCCAAAAAGTATTTTTTTTTTTTCAAAAATCGGCAGTTCTCGCCGGAGTTCTGCAAAAATTACAGCCCTCCAAAGGGTCACACCTCGAAAATTTCATAAGTCCCAAAAAGTATTTTTTTTTTTTTTTTTTTTAAATCAGCAGTTCTCGCCGGAGTTTTGCAAAATTTCATAAGTCCCAAAAAGTATTTTTTTTTCCTTTTTTTTCTTTCAAAAATCGGCAGTTCTGGCCGGAGTTCTGCAAAAGTTACAGCTCTCCAAAGGGTCACACCTCGAAAATTTCATAAGTCCCAAAAAGTATTTTTTTTTTTCAAAAATCGGCAGTTCTCGCCGGAGTTCTGCAAAATTTCATAAGTCCCAAAAAGTATTTTTTTTTCAAAAATCGGCAGTTCTCGCCGGAGTTCTGCAAAAGTTACAGCCCTCCAAAGGGTCACACCTCGAAAATTTCATAAGTCCCAAGAAGTATTTTTTTTTTCAAAAATCGGCAGTTCTCGTCGGAGTTCTGCAAAATTTCATAAGTCCCAAAAAGTATTTTTTTTTTCAAAAATCGGCAGTTTTCGCCGGAGTTCTGCAAAATTTCATAAGTCCCAAAAAGTATTTTTTTTTTTTCAAAAATCGGCAGTTCTCGCCGGAGTTCTGCAAAAGTTACAGCCCTCCAAAGGGTCACACCTCAAAAATTTTATAAGTCCCAAAAAGTTTTTTTTTTTTTTCAAAAATCGGCAGTTCTCGCCGGAGTTCTGCAAAATTTCATAAGTCCCAAAAAGTATTTTTTTTTTCAAAAATCGGCAGTTCTCGCCGGAGTTCTGCAAAATTTCATAAGTCCCAAAAAGTATTTTTTTTTTTTCAAAAATCGGCAGTTCTCGCCGGAGTTCTGCAAAAGTTACAGCCCTCCAAAGGGTCACACCTCGAAAATTTCATAAGTCCCAAAAAGTTTTTTTTTTTTTTTTTCAAAAATCGGCAGTTCTCGCCGGAGTTCTGCAAAAGTTACAGCCCTCCAAAGGGTCACACCTCGAAAATTTCATAAGTCCCAAAAAGTATTTTTTTTTTCAAAAATCGGCAGTTCTCGCCGGAGTTCTGCAAAATTTCATAAGTCCCAAAAAGTTTTTTTTTTTTCAAAAATCGGCAGTTCTCGCCGGAGTTCTGCAAAAGTTACAGCCCTCCAAAGGGTCACACCTCGAAAATTTCATAAATCCCAAAAAGTATTTTTTTTTTATTATTAAAAATCGGCAGTTCTCGCCGGAGTTCTGCAAAATTTCATAAGTCCCAAAAAGTTTTTCTTTTTTTTTTTTTTTTTTTTTAAATCGGCAGTTCTCGCCGGAGTTTTGCAAAAGTTACAGCCCTCCAAAGGGTCACACCTCAAAAATTTCATAAGTCCCAAAAAGTATTTTTTTTTTGTTTTTTTGTTTTTAAATCGGCAGTTCTCGCCGGAGTTCTGCAAAATTTCATAAATCCCAAAAAGCATTTCTTTTTCAAAAATCGGCAGTTCTCGCCGAAATTCTGCAAAATTTCATAAGTCCCAAAAAGTATTTTTTTTTTTTCAAAAATCGGCAGTTCTCGCCGGAGTTCTGCAAAAGTTACAGCCCTCCAAAGGGTCACACCTCGAAAATTTCATAAGTCCCAAAAAGTATTTTTTTTTTCAAAAATCGGCAGTTCTCGCCGGAGTTCTGCAAAAGTTACAGCCCTCCAAAGGGTCACACCTCGAAAATTTCATAATTCCCAAAAAGTATTTTTTTTTTTTTTTTTTTCAAAAATTGGCAGTTCTCGCCGGAGTTCTGCAAAATTTCATAAGTCCCAAAAAGTATTTTTTTTTCAAAAATCGACAGTTCTCGCCGGAGTTCTGCAAAATTTCATAAGTCCCAAAAAGTATTTTTTTTTTCGAAAATCGGGAGTTCTCGCCGGAGTTCTGCAAAAGTTACAGCCCTCCGAAGGGTCACACCTCGAAAATTTCATAAGTCCCAAGAAGTTTTTTTTTTTTTTCAAAAATCGGCAGTTCTCGCCGGAGTTCTGCAAAATTTCATAAGTCCCAAAAAGTATTTTTTTTCAAAAATCGGCAGTTCTCGCCGGAGTTCTGCAAAAGTTACAGCCCTCCAAAGGGTCACACCTCGAAAATTTCATAAGTCCCAAGAAGTATTTTTTTTCAAAAATCGGCAGTTCTCGCCGGAGTTCTGCAAAATTTCATAAGTCCCAAAAAGTATTTTTTTTTTCAAAAATCGGCAGTTCTCGCCAGAATTCTGCAAAATTTCATAAGTCCCAAAAAGTATTTTTTTTTTTCAAAAATCGGCAGTTCTCGCCGGAGTTCTGCAAAAGTTACAGCCCTCCGAAGGGTCACACCTCGAAAATTTCATAAGTCCCAAGAAGTATTTTTTTTTTCAGAAAACGGCAGTTCTCGCCGGAGTTCTGCAAAATTTCATAAGTCCCAAAAAGTATTTTTTTTTTCAAAAATCGGCAGTTCTCGCCGGAGTTCTGCAAAAGTTACAGCCCTCCAAAGGGTCACACCTCGAAAATTTCATAAGTCCCAAAAAGTATTTTTTTTTTCAAAAATCGGCCGTTCTCGCCGGAGTTCTGCAAAAGTTACAGCCCTCCAAAGGGTCACACCTCGAAAATTTCATAAGTCCCAAAAAGTATTTTTTTTTTTTTTTTTAAATCGGCAGTTCTCGCCGGAGTTCTGCAAAATTTCATAAGTCCCAAAAAGTTTTTTTTTTTTTTTCAAAAATCGGCAGTTCTCGCCGGAGTTCTGCAAAACTTACAGCCCTCCAAAAGGTCACACCTCGAAAATTTCATAAATCCCAAAAATGATTTTTTTTTATTATTAAAAATCGGCAGTTCTCGCCGGAGTTCTGCAAAATTTCATAAATCCCAAAAAGTTTTTTTTTTTTTTTTTTTTTTTTTTTAAATCGGCAGTTCTCGCCGGAGTTCTGCAAAAGTTACAGCCCTCCAAAGGGTCACACCTCAAAAATTTCATAAGTCCCAAAAAGTATTTTTTTTTTTTTTTTTTTTAAATCGGCAGTTTTCGCCGGAGTTCTGCAAAATTTCATAAGTTCCAAAAAGTATTTTTTTTTTTCAAAAATCGGCAGTTCTCGCCGGAGTTCTGCAAAATTTCATAAGTCCCAAAAACTATTTTTTTTTTCAAAAATCGGCAGTTCTTGCCGGAGTTCTGCAAAAGTTACAGCCCTCCAAAGGGTCACACCTCGAAAATTTCATAAGTCCCAAAAAGTATTTTTTTTTTTTCAAAAATCGGCAGTTCTCGCCGGAGTTCTGCAAAAGTTACAGCCCTCCAAAGGGTCACACCTCGAAAATTTCATAAGTCCCAAAAAGTATTTTTTTTTTTTTTTTTTTTTAAATCGGCAGTTCTCGCCGGAGTTTTGCAAAATTTCATAAGTCCCAAAAAGTATTTTTTTTTCCTTTTTTTTCTTTCAAAAATCGGCAGTTCTCGCCGGAGTTCTGCAAAAGTTACAGCCCTCCAAAGGGTCACACCTCGAAAATTTCATAAGTCCCAAAAAGTATTTTTTTTTTCAAAAATCGGCAGTTCTCGCCGGAGTTCTGCAAAATTTCATAAGTCCCAAAAAGTATTTTTTTTTTTCAAAAATCGGCAGTTCTCGCCGGAGTTCTGCAAAAGTTACAGCCCTCCAAAAGGTCACACCTCGAAAATTTCATAAGTCCCAAAAAGTATTTTTTTTTTCAAAAATCGGCAGTTTTCGCCGGAGTTCTGCAAAATTTCATAAGTCCCAAAAAGTATTTTTTTTCAAAAATCGGCAGTTATCGCCGGAGTTCTGCAAAATTTCATAAGTCCCAAAAAGTATTTTTTTTTTTTTTCAAAAATCGGCAGTTCTCGCCGGAGTTCTGCAAAAGTTACAGCCCTCCAAAGGGTCACACCTCGAAAATTTTATAAGTCCCAAAAAGTTTTTTTTTTTTTTTTCAAAAATCGGCAGTTCTCGCCGGAGTTCTGCAAAAGTTACAGCCCTCCAAAGGGTCACACCTCGAAAATTTCATAAGTCCCAAAAAGTATTTTTTTTTTTTTTCAAAAATCGGCAGTTCTCGCCGGAGTTCTGCAAAATTTCATAAGTCCCAAAAAGTTTTTTTTTTTTTTTTTCAAAAATCGGCAGTTCTCGCCGGAGTTCTGCAAAACTTACAGCCCTCCAAAAGGTCACACCTCGAAAATTTCATAAATCCCAAAAATAATTTTTTTTTTATTATTAAAAATCGGCAGTTCTCGCCGGAGTTCTGCAAAATTTCATAAATCCCCAAAAGTTTTTTTTTTTTTTTTTTTTTTTTTTAAATCGGCAGTTCTCGCCGGAGTTCTGCAAAAGTTACAGCCCTCCAAAGGGTCACACCTCGAAAATTTCATAAGTCCCAAAAAGTATTTTTTTTTGTTTTTTTTTTTAAATCGGCAGTTCACGCCGGAGTTCTGCAAAATTTCATAAATCCCAAAAAGTATTTTTTTTTCAAAAATCGGCAGTTCTCGCCGAATTTCTGCAAAATTTCATAAGTCCCAAAAACTATTTTTTTTTTCAAAATCGGCAGTTCTTGCCGGAGTTCTGCAAAAGTTACAGCCCTCCAAAGGGTCACACCTCGAAAATTTCATAAGTCCCAAAAAGTATTTTTTTTTTTTTTCAAAAATCGGCAGTTCTCGCCGGAGTTCTGCAAAAATTACAGCCCTCCAAAGGGTCACACCTCGAAAATTTCATAAATCCCAAAAAGTTTTTTTTTTTTTTTTTTTTTAAATCGGCAGTTCTCGCCGGAGTTTTGCAAAATTTCATAAGTCCCAAAAAGTATTTTTTTTTTTTTTTTTTTTTTTCAAAAATCGGCAGTTCTCGCCGGAGTTCTGCAAAAGTTACAGCCCTCCAAAGGGTCACACCTCGAAAATTTCATAAGTCCCAAAAAGTAATTTTTTTTTTTTTTTCAAAAATCGGCAGTTCTCGCCGGAGTTCTGCAAAATTTCATAAGTCCCAAAAAGTATTTTTTTTTTCAAAAATCGGCAGTTCTTGCCGGAGTTCTGCAAAAGTTACAGCCCTCCAAAGGGTCACACCTCGAAAATTTCATAAGTCCCATAAAGTATTTTTTTTTTCAAAAATCGGCAGTTCTCGCCGGAGTTCTGCAAAATTTCATAAGTCCCAAAAAGTATTTTTTTTTTTCAAAAATCGGCAGTTCTCGCCGGAGTTCTGCAAAATTTCATAAGTCCCAAAAAGTATTTTTTTTTTTTCGAAAATCGGCAGTTCTCGCCGGAGTTCTGCAAAAGTTACAGCCCTCCAAAGGGTCACACCTCAAAAATTTCATAAGTCCCAAAAAGTTTTTTTTTTTTTTTCAAAAATCGGCAGTTCTCGCCGGAGTTCTGCAAAAGTTACAGCCCTCCAAAGGGTCACACCTCGAAAATTTCATAAGTCCCAAAAAGTATTTTTTTTTTTTTCAAAAATCGGCAGTTCTCGCCGGAGTTCTGCAAAATTTCATAAGTCCCAAAAAGTTTTTTTTTTTTTTTAAAAATCGGCAGTTCTCGCCGGAGTTCTGCAAAAGTTACAGCCCTCCAAAAGGTCACACCTCGAAAATTTCATAAGTCCCAAAAAGTATTTTTTTTTTATTATTAAAAATCGGCAGTTCTCGCCGGAGTTCTGCAAAATTTCATAAGTCCCAAAAAGTTTTTCTTTTTTTTTTTTTTTTTTTTAAATCGGCAGTTCTCGCCGGAGTTTTGCAAAAGTTACAGCCCTCCAAAGGGTCACACCTCAAAAATTTCATAAGTCCCAAAAAGTATTTTTTTTTGTTTTTTTTTTTAAATTGGCAGTTCTCGCCGGAGTTCTGCAAAATTTCATAAATCCCAAAAAGTATTTTTTTTTCAAAAATCGGCAGTTCTCGCCGAATTTCTGCAAAATTTCATAAGTCCCAAAAAGTATTTTTTTTTTTCAAAAATCGGCAGTTCTCGCCGGAGTTCTGCAAAAGTTACAGCCCTCCAAAGGGTCACACCTCGAAAATTTCATAAGTCCCAAAAAGTATTTTTTTTTTTTCAAAAATCGGCAGTTCTCGCCGGAGTTCTGCAAAAGTTACAGCCCTCCAAAGGGTCACACCTCGAAAATTTCATAAATCCCAAAAAGTATTTTTTTTTTTTTTTTTTTTTAAATCAGCAGTTCTCGCCGGAGTTTTGCAAAATTTCATAAGTCCCAAAAAGTATTTTTTTTTCCTTTTTTTTCTTTCAAAAATCGGCAGTTCTGGCCGGAGTTCTGCAAAAGTTACAGCCCTCCAAAGGGTCACACCTCGAAAATTTCATAAGTCCCAAAAAGTATTTTTTTTTTTTCAAAAATCGGCAGTTCTCGCCGGAGTTCTGCAAAATTTCATAAGTCCCAAAAAGTATTTTTTTTTTTCAAAAATCGGCAGTTCTCGCCGGAGTTCTGCAAAAGTTACAGCCCTCCGAAGGGTCACACCTCGAAAATTTCATAAGTCCCAAGAAGTGTTTTTTTTTTCAAAAATCGGCAGTTCTCGCCGGAGTTCTGCAAAATTTCATAAGTCCCAAAAAGTATTTTTTTTTTCAAAAATCGGCAGTTCTCGCCGGAGTTCTGCAAAATTTCATAAGTCCCAAAAAGTATTTTTTTTTTTTTCAAAAATCGGCAGTTCTCGCCGGAGTTCTGCAAAAGTCACAGCCCTCCAAAGGGTCACACCTCAAAAATTTTATAAGTCCCAAAAAGTTTTTTTTTTTTTTTCAAAAATCGGCAGTTCACGCCGGAGTTCTGCAAAATTTCATAAATCCCAAAAAGTATTTTTTTTTTCAAAAATCGGCAGTTCTCGCCGGAGTTCTGCAAAATTTCATAAGTCCCAAAAAGTATTTTTTTTTTCAAAAATCGGCAGTTCTCGCCGGAGTTCTGCAAAAGTTACAGCCCTCCAAAGGGTCACACCTCGAAAATTTCATAAGTCCCAAAAAGTATTTTTTTTTTTTCAAAAATCGGCAGTTCTCGCCGGAGTTCTGCAAAAGTTACAGCCCTCCAAAGGGTCACACCTCGAAAATTTCATAAATCCCAAAAAGTATTTTTTTTTTTTTTTTTTTTAAATCGGCAGTTCTCGCCGGAGTTTTGCAAAATTTCATAAGTCCCAAAAAGTATTTTTTTTTCCTTTTTTTTCTTTCAAAAATCGGCAGTTCTCGCCGGAGTTCTGCAAAAGTTACAGCTCTCCAAAGGGTCACACCTCGAAAATTTCATAAGTCCCAAAAAGTATTTTTTTTTTTTTCAAAAATCGGCAGTTCTCGCCGGAGTTCTGCAAAATTTCATAAGTCCCAAAAAGTATTTTTTTTTTCAAAAATCGGCAGTTCTCGCCGGAGTTCTGCAAAAGTTACAGCCCTCCAAAGGGTCACACCTCGAAAATTTCATAAGTCCCATAAAGTATTTTTTTTTTCAAAAATCGGCAGTTCTCGCCGGAGTTCTGCAAAATTTCATAAGTCCCAAAAAGTATTTTTTTTCAAAAATCGGCAGTTATCGCCGGAGTTCTGCAAAATTTCATAAGTCCCAAAAAGTATTTTTTTTTTTTTCGAAAATTGGCAGTTCTCGCCGGAGTTCTGCAAAAGTTACAGCCCTCCAAAGGGTCACACCTCAAAAATTTCATAAGTCCCAAAAAGTTTTTTTTTTTTTTTCAAAAATCGGCAGTTCTCGCCGGAGTTCTGCAAAAGTTACAGCCCTCCAAAGGGTCACACCTCGAAAATTTCATAAGTCCCAAAAAGTATTTTTTTTTTTTTTTCAAAAATCGGCAGTTCTCGCCGGAGTTCTGCAAAATTTCATAAGTCCCAAAAAGTTTTTTTTTTTTTTTCAAAAATCGGCAGTTCTCGCCGGAGTTCTGCAAAAGTTACAGCCCTCCAAAAGGTCACACCTCGAAAATTTCATAAATCCCAAAAATAATTTTTTTTTTATTATTAAAAATCGGCAGTTCTCGCCGGAGTTCTGCAAAATTTCATAAATCCCAAAAAGTTTTTCTTTTTTTTTTTTTTTTTTTTAAATCGGCAGTTCTCGCCGGAGTTCTGCAAAAGTTACAGCCCTCCAAAGGGTCACACCTCAAAAATTTCATAAGTCCCAAAAAGTATTTTTTTTTGTTTTTTTTTTTAAATCGGCAGTTCACGCCGGAGTTCTGCAAAATTTCATAAATCCCAAAAAGTATTTTTTTTTTCAAAAATCGGCAGTTCTCGCCGGAGTTCTGCAAAATTTCATAAGTCCCAAAAAGTATTTTTTTTTTCAAAAATCGGCAGTTCTCGCCGGAGTTCTGCAAAAGTTACAGCCCTCCAAAGGGTCACACCTCGAAAATTTCATAAGTCCCAAAAAGTATTTTTTTTTTTTTTCAAAAATCGGCAGTTCTCGCCGGAGTTCTGCAAAAGTTACAGCCCTCCAAAGGGTCACACCTCGAAAATTTCATAAGTCCCAAAAAGTATTTTTTTTTTTTTTTTTTTAAATCGGCAGTTTTCGCCGGAGTTTTGCAAAATTTCATAAGTCCCAAAAAGTATTTTTTTTTCCTTTTTTTTCTTTCAAAAATCGGCAGTTCTCGCCGGAGTTCTGCAAAAGTTACAGCTCCCCAAAGGGTCACACCTCGAAAATTTCATAAGTCCCAAAAAGTATTTTTTTTTTTTTTTTCAAAAATCGGCAGTTTTCGCCGGAGTTCTGCAAAATTTCATAAGTCCCAAAAAGTATTTTTTTTTTTCAAAAATCGGCAGTTCTTGCCGGAGTTCTGCAAAAGTTACAGCCCTCCAAAGGGTCACACCTCGAAAATTTCATAAGTCCCAAAAAGTATTTTTTTTTTCAAAAATCGGCAGTTCTCGCCGGAGTTCTGCAAAATTTCATAAGTCCCAAAAAGTATTTTTTTTTTCAAAAATCGGCAGTTCTCGCCGGAGTTCTGCAAAATTTCATAAGTCCCAAAAAGTATTTTTTTTTTTTCGAAAATTGGCAGTTCTCGCCGGAGTTCTGCAAAAGTCACAGCCCTCCGAAGGGTCACACCTCAAAAATTTTATAAGTCCCAAGAAGTTTTTTTTTTTTTTTCAAAAATCGGCAGTTCTCGCCGGAGTTCTGCAAAAGTTACAGCCCTCCAAAGGGTCACACCTCGAAAATTTCATAAGTCCCAAAAAGTATTTTTTTTTTTTTCAAAAATCGGCAGTTCTCGCCGGAGTTCTGCAAAATTTCATAAGTCCCAAAAAGTTTTTTTTTTTTTTTCAAAAATCGGCAGTTCTCGCCGGAGTTCTGCAAAAGTTACAGCCCTCCAAAAGGTCACACCTCGAAAATTTCATAAATCCCAAAAAGAATTTTTTTTTTATTATTAAAAATCGGCAGTTCTCGCCGGAGTTCTGCAAATTTCATAAGTCCCAAAAAGTTTTTCTTTTTTTTTTTTTTTTTTTTAAATCGGCAGTTCTCGCCGGAGTTTTGCAAAAGTTACAGCCCTCCAAAGGGTCACACCTCAAAAATTTCATAAGTCCCAAAAAGTATTTTTTTTTTTTTTTTTTTTTAAATTGGCAGTTTTCGCCGGAGTTCTGCAAAATTTTATAAGTCCCAAAAAGTATTTTTTTTTTCAAAAATCGGCAGTTCTCGCCGGAGTTCTGCAAAATTTCATAAGTCCCAAAAAGTATTTTTTTTTTTCAAAAATCGGCAGTTCTCGCCGGAGTTCTGCAAAAGTTACAGCCCTCCAAAAGGTCACAACTCGAAAATTTCATAAGTCCCAAAAAGTATTTTTTTTTTTTCAAAAATCGGCAGTTCTCGCCGGAGTTCTGCAAAAATTACAGCCCTCCAAAGGGTCACACCTCGAAAATTTCATAAATCCCAAAAGTATTTTTTTTTTTTTTTTTTTTAAATCAGCAGTTCTCGCCGGAGTTTTGCAAAATTTCATAAGTCCCAAAAAGTATTTTTTTTTCCTTTTTTTTCTTTCAAAAATCGGCAGTTCTGGCCGGAGTTCTGCAAAAGTTACAGCTCTCCAAAGGGTCACACCTCGAAAATTTCATAAGTCCCAAAAAGTATTTTTTTTTTTCAAAAATCGGCAGTTCTCGCCGGAGTTCTGCAAAATTTCATAAGTCCCAAAAAGTATTTTTTTTTTTCAAAAATCGGCAGTTCTCGCCGGAGTTCTGCAAAAGTTACAGCCCTCCAAAGGGTCACACCTCGAAAATTTCATAAGTCCCAAAAAGTATTTTTTTTTTCAAAAATCGGCAGTTCTCGCCGGAGTTCTGCAAAATTTCATAAGTCCCAAAAAGTATTTTTTTTTCAAAAATCGGCAGTTATCGCCGGAGTTCTGCAAAATTTCATAAGTCCCAAAAGTATTTTTTTTTTTTCGAAAATTGGCAGTTCTCGCCGGAGTTCTGCAAAAGTCACAGCCCTCCAAAGGGTCACACCTCAAAAATTTTATAAGTCCCAAGAAGTTTTTTTTTTTTTTTCAAAAATCGGCAGTTCTCGCCGGAGTTCTGCAAAATTTCATAAGTCCCAAAAAGTATTTTTTTTTCAAAAATCGGCAGTTCTCGCCGGAGTTCTGCAAAATTTCATAAGTCCCAAAAAGTATTTTTTTTTTTTCGAAAATTGGCAGTTCTCGCCGGAGTTCTGCAAAAGTCACAGCCCTCCGAAGGGTCACACCTCAAAATTTTATAAGTCCCAAAAAGTATTTTTTTTTTTTTTTCAAAAATCGGCAGTTCTCGCCGGAGTTCTGCAAAAGTTACAGCCCTCCAAAGGGTCACACCTCAAAAATTTCATAAGTCCCAAAAAGTATTTTTTTTTTCAAAAATCGGCAGTTCTCGCCGGAGTTCTGCAAAATTTCATAAGTCCCAAAAAGTTTTTTTTTTTTTCAAAAATCGGCAGTTCTCGCCGGAGTTCTGCAAAAGTTACAGCCCTCCAAAAGGTCACACCTCGAAAATTTCATAAATCCCAAAAAGAATTTTTTTTTTATTATTAAAAATCGGCAGTTCTCGCCGGAGTTCTGCAAAATTTCATAAGTCCCAAAAAGTTTTTCTTTTTTTTTTTTTTTTTTTTTTAAATCGGCAGTTCTCGCCGGAGTTTTGCAAAAGTTACAGCCCTCCAAAGGGTCACACCTCAAAAATTTCATAAGTCCCAAAAAGTATTTTTTTTTGTTTTTTTTTTTAAATCGGCAGTTCTCGCCGGAGTTTTGCAAAATTTCATAAATCCCAAAAAGTATTTTTTTTTTCAAAATCGGCAGTTCTCGCCGGAGTTCTGCAAAATTTCATAAGTCCCAAAAAGTATTTTTTTTTTTCAAAAATCGGCAGTTCTCGCCGGAGTTCTGCAAAAGTTACAGCCCTCCAAAGGGTCACAACTCGAAAATTTCATAAGTCCCAAAAAGTATTTTTTTTTTCTCAAAAATCGGCAGTTCTCGCCGGAGTTCTGCAAAAGTTACAGCCCTCCAAAGGGTCACACCTCGAAAATTTCATAAGTCCCAAAAAGTATTTTTTTTTTTTTTTTTAAATCAGCAGTTTTCGCCGGAGTTTTGCAAAATTTCATAAGTCCCAAAAAGTATTTTTTTTTCCTTTTTTTTCTTTCAAAAATCGGCAGTTCTCGCCGGAGTTCTGCAAAAGTTACAGCCCTCCAAAGGGTCACACCTCGAAAATTTCATAAGTCCCAAAAAGTATTTTTTTTTTCAAAAATCGGCAGTTCTCGCCGGAGTTCTGCAAAATTTCATAAGTCCCAAAAAGTATTTTTTTTTTCAAAAATCGGCAGTTCTCGCCGGAGTTCTGCAAAAGTTACAGCCCTCCGAAGGGTCACACCTCGAAAATTTCATAAGTCCCATAAAGTATTTTTTTTTTCAAAAATCGGCAGTTCTCGCCGGAGTTCTGCAAAATTTCATAAGTCCCAAAAAGTATTTTTTTTTCAAAAATCGGCAGTTATCGCCGGAGTTCTGCAAAATTTCATAAGTCCCAAAAAGTATTTTTTTTTTTCGAAAATTGGCAGTTCTCGCCGGAGTTCTGCAAAAGTCACAGCCCTCCGAAGGGTCACACCTCAAAAATTTTATAAGTCCCAAGAAGTTTTTTTTTTTTTTTCAAAAATCGGCAGTTCTCGCCGGAGTTCTGCAAAAGTTACAGCCCTCCAAAAGGTCACACCTCAAAGATTTCATAAGTCCCAAAAAGTATTTTTTTTTTTTTTTCAAAAATCGGCAGTTCTCGCCGGAGTTCTGCAAAATTTCATAAGTCCCAAAAAGTTTTTTTTTTTTTTCAAAAATCGGCAGTTCTCGCCGGAGTTCTGCAAAACTTACAGCCCTCCAAAAGGTCACACCTCGAAAATTTCATAAATCCCAAAATAATTTTTTTTTTATTATTAAAAATCGGCAGTTCTCGCCGGAGTTCTGCAAAATTTCATAAATCCCAAAAAGTTTTTCTTTTTTTTTTTTTTTTTTTTTAAATCGGCAGTTCTCGCCGGAGTTCTGCAAAAGTTACAGCCCTCCAAAGGGTCACACCTCAAAAATTTCATAAGTCCCAAAAGTATTTTTTTTTGTTTTTTTTTTTAAATCGGCAGTTCACGCCGGAGTTCTGCAAAATTTCATAAATCCCAAAAAGTATTTTTTTTTTCAAAAATCGGCAGTTCTCGCCGAATTCTGCAAAATTTCATAAGTCCCAAAAACTATTTTTTTTTTTCAAAAAATCGGCAGTTCTTGCCGGAGTTCTGCAAAAGTTACAGCCCTCCAAAGGGTCACAACTCGAAAATTTCATAAGTCCCAAAAAGTATTTTTTTTTTTTTAAAAATCGGCAGTTCTCCCCGGAGTTCTGCAAAAATTACAGCCCTCCAAAGGGTCACACCTCGAAAATTTCATAAGTCCCAAAAAGTATTTTTTTTTTTTTTTTTTTAAATCGGCAGTTCTCGCCGGAGTTTTGCAAAATTTCATAAGTCCCAAAAAGTATTTTTTTTTCCTTTTTTTTCTTTCAAAAATCGGCAGTTCTCGCCGGAGTTCTGCAAAAGTTACAGCTCTCCAAAGGGTCACACCTCGAAAATTTCATAAGTCCCAAAAAGTATTTTTTTTTTTTTCAAAAATCGGCAGTTTTTGCCGGAGTTCTGCAAAATTTCATAAGTCCCAAAAAGTATTTTTTTTTTTTCAAAAATCGGCAGTTCTTGCCGGAGTTCTGCAAAAGTTACAGCCCTCCAAAGGGTCACACCTCGAAAATTTCATAAGTCCCATAAAGTATTTTTTTTTTCAAAAATCGGCAGTTCTCGCCGGAGTTCTGCAAAATTTCATAAGTCCCAAAAAGTATTTTTTTTTTCAAAAATCGGCAGTTCTCGCCGGAGTTCTGCAAAATTTCATAAGTCCCAAAAAGTATTTTTTTTTTTTCGAAAATTGGCAGTTCTCGCCGGAGTTCTGCAAAAGTCACAGCCCTCCGAAGGGTCACACCTCAAAATTTTATAAGTCCCAAGAAGTTTTTTTTTTTTTTTTCAAAAATCGGCAGTTCTCGCCGGAGTTCTGCAAAAGTTACAGCCCTCCAAAGGGTCACACCTCAAAGATTTCATAAGTCCCAAAAAGTATTTTTTTTTTTTCAAAAATCGGCAGTTCTCGCCGGAGTTCTGCAAAATTTCATAAGTCCCAAAAAGTTTTTTTTTTTTTTTTCAAAAATCGGCAGTTCTCG
>JASTWO010001038.1:2500-25470 GCA_030770215.1 Temnothorax americanus
TCGTCCGCCGTGAGACGTACTACTATAAACGTTACGCGTGTAAAGAGACGCGCGCCGTAGTGTGCTTAACGTGATAATACAGTTGATAATTATAACGTATGTATGTGTGCAGGAAGTTCTACTTCATGGCGTTTTATGTGACGGCAACGGCATGAAAATGTATAAGAGCTCTGGCAAAGTTCGCTCACCAGAAAACCGTATCACGGGTTGTACCTTTGAGGTGAATATTTTCGAACGTCGAGCAACAATTATATATTATTTGCCTTTATTTGTTTCGAAAATCGAAAACGTCTTAGAATCTCTGTAAATAAAAATTGATTAAGTACCAACAAACTGGAATTCGTTAAAAAAAAATATAGTGTGTTGTAGTTCTATTCGTTTAAACGTGCGTAGAATATGCACGTATAATGCAGGACGTGCAGCAAACGTTGCGTGTTACGACAAAATCGAATTCCACGGGACGACCAGCGTGCGGTGCCGCGGCTTTGAGACTATCCGTATGTGCGCGTACGGTTAACAGTAAGCAACGTAAGACGCTTAAAAAAGAGAAAATAACAACGTTGTAAGAGATGTTTAAAATCTTGTTTAAAAAATTTTTTTTATTTCAAGATGCGAAAAAGTAGGTACGGCGTAAGTTTGACGAACGAGATAAATATTATTTTCGTATTATATTATATATCTTGTCTCTCTTCCTATAGCGCACACCATCAGTTTTGCGGTGGATGCGTGTCGGACAAGCAAATATTTCTGTAACAAGATCTGGCAGGCAAGCAACGACGCGTTACTGATGCGAGGATAGGAAACGTAAAGTGCTAATAAATTATTCTTGTAAGTCAAATATGTACACATTTATTACCGTGTTGACTGATTTAATAATAACTGTGTGATAACAAATATAATTTTTTAATCATTGACTTCGCTTTATTTAGTACTTCTGAACATAAAATTGAAACTTCGAATACATTCATATATATTTACAAAAATTGTATGTTATATGCACACTCAAAGGGAAGGAAAATTTAAGAACAACAGCTTATATTTATTAATATAATCTAATAAATATCGACTAGGTTAATTAATAGATATATTTTCTCACAAATCTTCACAATTATTTTCTTAGTTGTTCAAAGAATGTTGGCATTCTTAAAACAATTTCTCGCTTTATTATTAATGTGTAAAATAAGTGTAATCAAGAACTTTATGATGTTCTCTTTGTCTTGCCTAGTATCTCTGATTGTAATATTGTCAGTTACCTCATGTTCATGCTTGTTCTTGCCAAGACACCTTGTTTCAGAGTCAAGGATAAAAAATTATTTTTGATTTAATTGTTAATTTTTTGAAAAATTAGAAAATATTTTTATTTAATTACTAATTTTTTGAAAAATTAAAAAATATTTTTTTTCATTATTTTTTAGAAAATTAAAAATTATTTTTATTTAATTATTTATTTTTAAAAAATTAGTTATAATTCTCGATTTATTATTAAATTTTTGGTAATTCTTCAGTTTAGCTACAGCAGCACAAAAAACGATGAACTTAGGTTCATTCGACGCGTTTTTGCACGAAACGAAAGAATCTGGCAGAAAAAAGTGTCGCTCTGCCCCGCGACGCGAGATATTAATCGTTAAAGTTGACAGGAATCAGGTTATGATTCCTGTCATACCGACGAGATGCAGCGACTACGACCATGCCCTGCGGCCACATGCGCATGCTCAGTGGTCGCACGCGCATGCAAAGTGCGCCAACTTGAAATTAGTGTGCAAAATAACAAGTAGAATTAAACAAATGAAACGCGCTAAAGTCATATGTGAAGTCGCAGACACGCGCAATAATGTTAGGTTTGTTAGAGTTTTCCTATTTAACGTATAGCCAAAGCGAATTAATAGATTTTTTAATTCAGCATGGCGTAATAGCAAATACAATTAAGTGTAGTCAGTGTGGTAATCATATAAATATTGATAAAAATACATTAACATATCGATGTGGAAGACGATATTATGTAAAAGATGTACATAAAAAACGTGTCTGCAAAACGTGCGATTATTACAAAAGTGCGAAAACCGGTACTTGGTTCCATAAAAGTCATTTAAACATCGCTACTATTTGTAAAATAGTAGCATGTTTTTTGATGCTTCGACATCCGCGTCACGATGACACAATGGATGAGACTGGCGTAGCGTCAGCCACGATTACAGATTGGTTCAATTTTTGCCGAGAGGTAATTATATCTTAAATTTATGTTAATAATAATTGTACTGTATAGTAAAGAAAAATGTATAATAATTAATGTCAAAAAATAATTTTAATATTATTTTTTTACCTGCAGGTCTGTGTGTTCTGGGCAGATAAGTATAGTACAAAGCTTGGTGGCCCAGGACACACAGTTGAAATAGATGAAGCAAAAATTGGACATCGCAAGTACAATCGTGGCCGACTTCTAAAGGGTAATTGGATTTTTGGAGGGTACGAGCGAGACTCAAAAAAGGTCTTCATTGTTCCAGTCGAGGATCGGACAGAAAAGACACTCCTGGCATGCATCAAGGAATGGATTCTGCCAGGAACCACGATCGTGTCAGATTGTTGGAAGTCTTACAATTGCTTAAGCAATGAAGACTTCCAACATCTGACAGTGAACCATTCCTACAATTTTGTCGATCCTGAGAGTGGTAAAAAATGTTAAATATATATATATAGCTAATTATATTATTAATTTTGTACTGCATTCCAATACATTTTTTTAATTTACAGGTGCACACACTCAACATATAGAACGCGTTTGGAGAGAGGTTCAGGCAAATATTCCAAGATACGGAACTAAATCCGAGCACCTTCTTGGATATTTGTCCGAATATCTGTTCAAACGCGCCTATAAACGACTGGAACGTATCGAAGCCTTTTTCGAGATCATAGCGGAGATGTATCCTCCAATGTCTATTACCGAGGACCAGCCAGTCTCATCCGAGGAGCCGGGACCAAGTACTGCTCGTTAAAAACACGTTATCGCACATTTTGGAGACACGTTCTTTATGTATATTTTTTATGTAATATTGTTTTCTACATCGATATTTTAATGTATTTTTATTAATGTTTATATTGTTATCGCACTGACTACACTTAATTGTAATTGCTAATATTCCATGCTAAATTAAAAAATCTATTAGTTCTATTTTATTAAAATAATAAATCACGGTAAATATGTATAATAGCGGACCCAGCCCCAATGACCTTGACCTTGACATATGTTGTCAAGGTCACCCTCCTGAATGACCTTCGGAAGGTTTTAGCCGTTGCTCGTTACTCGTTAAAAAGTTATAAACAAAAAAGTTTGGAAAATATAGCAGCTATTTTGAGTATTGAAAGGCATAAATAACTAATATATATGTCGAAATAGTTCACGCATACACTTTCCACGCGAACCTAGGTCCACCCCCACCCTCCCCCTGCTTTCGGGGGATGTGCGGTAGCCCGTTCCTTGTTTACGTGTGTACTGTTTATGCACACACAATATTATATGTCGCTACCGCACATCCCCCGAAAGCAGGGGGAGGGTGGGGGTGGACCTAGGTTCGCGTGGAAAGTGTATGCGTGAACTATTTCGACATATATATTGTGTATGCATAAACAGTATACACGTAAACAAGGAACGGGCTACCACACATCCCCCGAAAGCAGGGGGAGGGTGGGGGTGGACCTAGGTTCGCGTGGAAAGTGTATGCGTGAACTATTTCGACATATATATTGTGTATGCATAAACAGTATACACGTAAACAAGGAACGGGCTACCGCACATCCCCCGAAAGCAGGTGGAGGGTGGGGGTGGACCTAGGTTCGCGTGGAAAGTGTATGCGTGAACAATTTCGACATATATATTGTGTATGCATAAACAGTATACACGTAAACAAGGAACGGGCTACCGCACATCCCCCGAAAGCAGGGGGAGGGTGGGGGTGGACCTAGGTTCGCGTGGAAAGTGTATGCGTGAACTATTTCGACATATATATTGTGTATGCATAAACAGTATACACGTAAACAAGGAACGGGCTACCGCACATCCCCCGAAAGCAGGGGGAGGGTGGGGGTGGACCTAGGTTCGCGTGGAAAGTGTATGCGTGAACTATTTCGACATATATATTGTGTATGCATAAACAGTATACACGTAAACAAGGAACGGGCTACCGCACATCCCCCGAAAGCAGGTGGAGGGTGGGGGTGGACCTAGGTTCGCGTGGAAAGTGTATGCGTGAACAATTTCGACATATATATTGTGTATGCATAAACAGTATACACGTAAACAAGGAACGGGCTACCGCACATCCCCCGAAAGCAGGGGGAGGGTGGGGGTGGACCTAGGTTCGCGTGGAAAGTGTATGCGTGAACTATTTCGACATATATATTGTGTATGCATAAACAGTATACACGTAAACAAGGAACGGGCTACCGCACATCCCCCGAAAGCAGGAGGAGGGTGGGGGTGGACCTAGGTTCGCGTGGAAAGTGTATGCGTGAACTATTTCGACATATATATTGTGTATGCATAAACAGTATACACGTAAACAAGGAACGGGCTACCGCACATCCCCCGAAAGCAGGGGGAGGGTGGGGGTGGACCTAGGTTCGCGTGGAAAGTGTATGCGTGAACTATTTCGACATATATATTGTGTATGCATAAACAGTATACACGTAAACAAGGAACGGGCTACCGCACATCCCCCGAAAGCAGGTGGAGGGTGGGGGTGGACCTAGGTTCGCGTGGAAAGTGTATGCGTGAACAATTTCGACATATATATTGTGTATGCATAAACAGTATACACGTAAACAAGGAACGGGCTACCGCACATCCCCCGAAAGCAGGGGGAGGGTGGGGGTGGACCTAGGTTCGCGTGGAAAGTGTATGCGTGAACTATTTCGACATATATATTGTGTATGCATAAACAGTATACACGTAAACAAGGAACGGGCTACCGCACATCCCCCGAAAGCAGGGGGAGGGTGGGGGTGGACCTAGGTTCGCGTGGAAAGTGTATGCGTGAACTATTTCGACATATATATTGTGTATGCATAAACAGTATACACGTAAACAAGGAACGGGCTACCGTACATCCCCCGAAAGCAGGGGGAGGGTGGGGGTGGACCTAGGTTCGCGTGGAAAGTGTATGCGTGAACTATTTCGACATACATATTGTGTATGCATAAACAGTATACACGTAAACAAGGAACGGGCTACCGCACATCCCCCGAAAGCAGGGGGAGGGTGGGGGTGGACCTAGGTTCGCGTGGAAAGTGTATGCGTGAACTATTTCGACATATATATTGTGTATGCATAAACAGTATACACGTAAACAAGGAACGGGCTACCGCACATCCCCCGAAAGCAGGATGGAGGGTGGGGGTGGACCTAGGTTCGCGTGGAAAGTGTATGCGTGAACTATTTCGACATATATATTGTGTATGCATAAACAGTATACACGTAAACAAGGAACGGGCTACCGCACATCCCCCGAAAGCAGGGGGAGGGTGGGGGTGGACCTAGGTTCGCGTGGAAAGTGTATGCGTGAACTATTTCGACATATATATTGTGTATGCATAAACAGTATACACGTAAACAAGGAACGGGCTACCGCACATCCCCCGAAAGCAGGGGGAGGGTGGGGGTGGACCTAGGTTCGCGTGGAAAGTGTATGCGTGAACTATTTCGACATATATATTGTGTATGCATAAACAGTATACACGTAAACAAGGAACGGGCTACCGCACATCCCCCGAAAGCAGGGGGAGGGTGGGGGTGGACCTAGGTTCGCGTGGAAAGTGTATGCGTGAACTATTTCGACATATATATTGTGTATGCATAAACAGTATACACGTAAACAAGGAACGGGCTACCGCACATCCCCCGAAAGCAGGTGGAGGGTGGGGGTGGACCTAGGTTCGCGTGGAAAGTGTATGCGTGAACTAATTTCGACATATATATTGTGTATGCATAAACAGTATACACGTAAACAAGGAACGGGCTACCGCACATCCCCCGAAAGCAGGGGGAGGGTGGGGGTGGACCTAGGTTCGCGTGGAAAGTGTATGCGTGAACTATTTCGACATATATATTGTGTATGCATAAACAGTATACACGTAAACAAGGAACGGGCTACCGCACATCCCCCGAAAGCAGGGGGAGGGTGGGGGTGGACCTAGGTTCGCGTGGAAAGTGTATGCGTGAACTATTTCGACATATATATTGTGTATGCATAAACAGTATACACGTAAACAAGGAACGGGCTACCGCACATCCCCCGAAAGCAGGGGAGGGTGGGGGTGGACCTAGGTTCGCGTGGAAAGTGTATGCGTGAACTATTTCGACATATATATTGTGTATGCATAAACAGTATACACGTAAACAAGGAACGGGCTACCGCACATCCCCCGAAAGCAGGGGGAGGGTGGGGGTGGACCTAGGTTCGCGTGGAAAGTGTATGCGTGAACTATTTCGACATATATATTGTGTATGCATAAACAGTATACACGTAAACAAGGAACGGGCTACCGCACATCCCCCGAAAGCAGGGGGAGGGTGGGGGTGGACCTAGGTTCGCGTGGAAAGTGTATGCGTGAACTATTTCGACATATATATTGTGTATGCATAAACAGTATACACGTAAACAAGGAACGGGCTACCGCACATCCCCCGAAAGCAGGGGGAGGGTGGGGGTGGACCTAGGTTCGCGTGGAAAGTGTATGCGTGAACTATTTCGACATATATATTGTGTATGCATAAACAGTATACACGTAAACAAGGAACGGGCTACCGCACATCCCCCGAAAGCAGGGGGAGGGTGGGGGTGGACCTAGGTTCGCGTGGAAAGTGTATGCGTGAACTATTTCGACATATATATTGTGTATGCATAAACAGTATACACGTAAACAAGGAACGGGCTACCGCACATCCCCCGAAAGCAGGGGGAGGGTGGGGGTGGACCTAGGTTCGCGTGGAAAGTGTATGCGTGAACTATTTCGACATATATATTGTGTATGCATAAACAGTATACACGTAAACAAGGAACGGGCTACCGCACATCCCCCGAAAGCAGGGGGAGGGTGGGGGTGGACCTAGGTTCGCGTGGAAAGTGTATGCGTGAACTATTTCGACATATATATTGTGTATGCATAAACAGTATACACGTAAACAAGGAACGGGCTACCGCACATCCCCCGAAAGCAGGGGGAGGGTGGGGGTGGACCTAGGTTCGCGTGGAAAGTGTATGCGTGAACTATTTCGACATATATATTGTGTATGCATAAACAGTATACACGTAAACAAGGAACGGGCTACCGCACATCCCCCGAAAGCAGGGGGAGGGTGGGGGTGGACCTAGGTTCGCGTGGAAAGTGTATGCGTGAACTATTTCGACATATATATTGTGTATGCATAAACAGTATACACGTAAACAAGGAACGGGCTACCGCACATCCCCCGAAAGCAGGGGGAGGGTGGGGGTGGACCTAGGTTCGCGTGGAAAGTGTATGCGTGAACTATTTCGACATATATATTGTGTATGCATAAACAGTATACACGTAAACAAGGAACGGGCTACCGCACATCCCCCGAAAGCAGGGGGAGGGTGGGGGTGGACCTAGGTTCGCGTGGAAAGTGTATGCGTGAACTATTTCGACATATATATTGTGTATGCATAAACAGTATACACGTAAACAAGGAACGGGCTACCGCACATCCCCCGAAAGCAGGGGGAGGGTGGGGGTGGACCTAGGTTCGCGTGGAAAGTGTATGCGTGAACTATTTCGACATATATATTGTGTATGCATAAACAGTATACACGTAAACAAGGAACGGGCTACCGCACATCCCCCGAAAGCAGGGGGAGGGTGGGGGTGGACCTAGGTTCGCGTGGAAAGTGTATGCGTGAACTATTTCGACATATATATTGTGTATGCATAAACAGTATACACGTAAACAAGGAACGGGCTACCGCACATCCCCCGAAAGCAGGGGGAGGGTGGGGGTGGACCTAGGTTCGCGTGGAAAGTGTATGCGTGAACTATTTCGACATATATATTGTGTATGCATAAACAGTATACACGTAAACAAGGAACGGGCTACCGCACATCCCCCGAAAGCAGGGGGAGGGTGGGGGTGGACCTAGGTTCGCGTGGAAAGTGTATGCGTGAACTAATTTCGACATATATATTGTGTATGCATAAACAGTATACACGTAAACAAGGAACGGGCTACCGCACATCCCCCGAAAGCAGGGGGAGGGTGGGGGTGGACCTAGGTTCGCGTGGAAAGTGTATGCGTGAACTATTTCGACATATATATTGTGTATGCATAAACAGTATACACGTAAACAAGGAACGGGCTACCGCACATCCCCCGAAAGCAGGGGGAGGGTGGGGGTGGACCTAGGTTCGCGTGGAAAGTGTATGCGTGAACTATTTCGACATATATATTGTGTATGCATAAACAGTATACACGTAAACAAGGAACGGGCTACCGCACATCCCCCGAAAGCAGGGGGAGGGTGGGGGTGGACCTAGGTTCGCGTGGAAAGTGTATGCGTGAACTATTTCGACATATATATTGTGTATGCATAAACAGTATACACGTAAACAAGGAACGGGCTACCGCACATCCCCCGAAAGCAGGGGGAGGGTGGGGGTGGACCTAGGTTCGCGTGGAAAGTGTATGCGTGAACTATTTCGACATATATATTGTGTATGCATAAACAGTATACACGTAAACAAGGAACGGGCTACCGCACATCCCCCGAAAGCAGGGGGAGGGTGGGGGTGGACCTAGGTTCGCGTGGAAAGTGTATGCGTGAACTATTTCGACATATATATTGTGTATGCATAAACAGTATACACGTAAACAAGGAACGGGCTACCGCACATCCCCCGAAAGCAGGGGGAGGGTGGGGGTGGACCTAGGTTCGCGTGGAAAGTGTATGCGTGAACTATTTCGACATATATATTGTGTATGCATAAACAGTATACACGTAAACAAGGAACGGGCTACCGCACATCCCCCGAAAGCAGGGGGAGGGTGGGGGTGGACCTAGGTTCGCGTGGAAAGTGTATGCGTGAACTATTTCGACATATATATTGTGTATGCATAAACAGTATACACGTAAACAAGGAACGGGCTACCGCACATCCCCCGAAAGCAGGGGGAGGGTGGGGGTGGACCTAGGTTCGCGTGGAAAGTGTATGCGTGAACTATTTCGACATATATATTGTGTATGCATAAACAGTATACACGTAAACAAGGAACGGGCTACCGCACATCCCCCGAAAGCAGGGGAGGGTGGGGGTGGACCTAGGTTCGCGTGGAAAGTGTATGCGTGAACTATTTCGACATATATATTGTGTATGCATAAACAGTATACACGTAAACAAGGAACGGGCTACCGCACATCCCCCGAAAGCAGGGGGAGGGTGGGGGTGGACCTAGGTTCGCGTGGAAAGTGTATGCGTGAACTATTTCGACATATATATTGTGTATGCATAAACAGTATACACGTAAACAAGGAACGGGCTACCGCACATCCCCCGAAAGCAGGGGGAGGGTGGGGGTGGACCTAGGTTCGCGTGGAAAGTGTATGCGTGAACTATTTCGACATATATATTGTGTATGCATAAACAGTATACACGTAAACAAGGAACGGGCTACCGCACATCCCCCGAAAGCAGGGGGAGGGTGGGGGTGGACCTAGGTTCGCGTGGAAAGTGTATGCGTGAACTATTTCGACATATATATTGTGTATGCATAAACAGTATACACGTAAACAAGGAACGGGCTACCGCACATCCCCCGAAAGCAGGTGGAGGGTGGGGGTGGACCTAGGTTCGCGTGGAAAGTGTATGCGTGAACTAATTTCGACATATATATTGTGTATGCATAAACAGTATACACGTAAACAAGGAACGGGCTACCGCACATCCCCCGAAAGCAGGGGGAGGGTGGGGGTGGACCTAGGTTCGCGTGGAAAGTGTATGCGTGAACTATTTCGACATATATATTGTGTATGCATAAACAGTATACACGTAAACAAGGAACGGGCTACCGCACATCCCCCGAAAGCAGGGGAGGGTGGGGGTGGACCTAGGTTCGCGTGGGAAAGTGTATGCGTGAACTATTTCGACATATATATTGTGTATGCATAAACAGTATACACGTAAACAAGGAACGGGCTACCGCACATCCCCGAAAGCAGGGGGAGGGTGGGGGTGGACCTAGGTTCGCGTGGAAGTGTATGCGTGAACTAATTTCGACATATATATTGTGTATGCATAAACAGTATACACGTAAACAAGGAACGGGCTACCGCACATCCCCCGAAAGCAGGGGAGGGTGGGGGTGGACCTAGGTTCGCGTGGAAAGTGTATGCGTGAACTAATTTCGACATATATATTAGTGTATGCATAAACAGTATACACGTAAACAAGGAACGGGCTACCGCACATCCCCCGAAAGCAGGGGGAGGGTGGGGGTGGACCTAGGTTCGCGTGGAAAGTGTATGCGTGAACTATTTCGACATATATATTGTGTATGCATAAACAGTATACACGTAAACAAGGAACGGGCTACCGCACATCCCCCGAAAGCAGGGGGAGGGTTGGGGGTGGACCTAGGTTCGCGTGGAAAGTGTATGCGTGAACTATTTCGACATATATATTGTGTATGCATAAACAGTATACACGTAAACAAGGAACGGGCTACCGCACATCCCCCGAAAGCAGGTGGTAGGGTGGGGGTGGACCTAGGTTCGCGTGGAAAGTGTATGCGTGAACATATTTCGACATATCATATTGTGTATGCATAAACAGTATACACGTAAACAAGGAACGGGCTACCGCACATCCCCCGAAAGCAGGGGGAGGGTGGGGGTGGACCTAGGTTCGCGTGGAAAGTGTATGCGTGAACTATTTCGACATATATATTGTGTATGCAATAAACAGTATACACGTAAACAAGGAACGGGCTACCGCACATCCCCCGAAAGCAGGGGGAGGGTGGGGGTGGACCTAGGTTCGCGTGGAAAGTGTATGCGTGAACTATTTCGACATATATATTGTGTATGCATAAACAGTATACACGTAAACAAGGAACGGGCTACCGCACATCCCCCGAAAGCAGGGGAAGGGTGGGGGTGGACCTAGGTTCGCGTGGAAAGTGTATGCGTGAACTATTTCGACATATATATTGTGTATGCATAAACAGTATACACGTAAACAAGGAACGGGCTACCGTACATCCCCCGAAAGCAGGGGGAGGGTGGGGGTGGACCTAGGTTCGCGTGGAAAGTGTATGCGTGAACTATTTCGACATATATATTGTGTATGCATAAACAGTATACACGTAAACAAGGAACGGGCTACCGTCACATCCCCCGAAAGCAGGAGGAGGGTGGGGGTGGACCTAGGTTCGCGTGGAAAGTGTATGCGTGAACTATTTCGACATATATATTGTGTATGCATAAACAGTATACACGTAAACAAGGAACGGGCTACCGCACATCCCCCGAAAGCAGGGGGAGGGTGGGGGTGGACCTAGGTTCGCGTGGAAAGTGTATGCGTGAACTATTTCGACATATATATTGTGTATGCATAAACAGTATACACGTAAACAAGGAACGGGCTACCGCACATCCCCCGAAAGCAGGGGGAGGGTGGGGGTGGACCTAGGTTCGCGTGGAAAGTGTATGCGTGAACTATTTCGACATATATATTGTGTATGCATAAACAGTATACACGTAAACAAGGAACGGGCTACCGCACATCCCCCGAAAGCAGGGGGAGGGTGGGGGTGGACCTAGGTTCGCGTGGAAAGTGTATGCGTGAACTATTTCGACATATATATTGTGTATGCATAAACAGTATACACGTAAACAAGGAACGGGCTACCGCACATCCCCCGAAAGCAGGGGGAGGGTGGGGGTGGACCTAGGTTCGCGTGGAAAGTGTATGCGTGAACTATTTCGACATATATATTGTGTATGCATAAACAGTATACACGTAAACAAGGAACGGGCTACCGCACATCCCCCGAAAGCAGGGGGAGGGTGGGGGTGGACCTAGGTTCGCGTGGAAAGTGTATGCGTGAACTATTTCGACATATATATTGTGTATGCATAAACAGTATACACGTAAACAAGGAACGGGCTACCGCACATCCCCCGAAAGCAGGGGGAGGGTGGGGGTGGACCTAGGTTCGCGTGGAAAGTGTATGCGTGAACTATTTCGACATATATATTGTGTATGCATAAACAGTATACACGTAAACAAGGAACGGGCTACCGCACATCCCCCGAAAGCAGGGGAGGGTGGGGGTGGACCTAGGTTCGCGTGGAAAGTGTATGCGTGAACTATTTCGACATATATATTGTGTATGCATAAACAGTATACACGTAAACAAGGAACGGGCTACCGCACATCCCCCGAAAGCAGGGGGAGGGTGGGGGGTGGACCTAGGTTCGCGTGGAAAGTGTATGCGTGAACTATTTCGACATATATATTGTGTATGCATAAACAGTATACACGTAAACAAGGAACGGGCTACCGCACATCCCCCGAAAGCATGGGGAGGGTGGGGGTGGACCTAGGTTCGCGTGGAAAGTGTATGCGTGAACTATTTCGACATATATATTGTGTATGCATAAACAGTATACACGTAAACAAGGAACGGGCTACCGCACATCCCCCGAAAGCAGGGGGAGGGTGGGGGTGGACCTAGGTTCGCGTGGAAAGTGTATGCGTGAACTAATTTCGACATATATATTGTGTATGCATAAACAGTATACACGTAAACAAGGAACGGGCTACCGCACATCCCCCGAAAGCAGGGGGAGGGTGGGGGTGGACCTAGGTTCGCGTGGGAAAGTGTATGCGTGAACTATTTCGACATATATATTGTGTATGCATAAACAGTATACACGTAAACAAGGAACGGGCTACCGCACATCCCCGAAAGCAGGGGGAGGGTGGGGGGTGGACCTAGGTTCGCGTGGAAAGTGTATGCGTGAACTATTTCGACATATATATTGTGTATGCATAAACAGTATACACGTAAACAAGGAACGGGCTACCGTACATCCCCCGAAAGCAGGGGGAGGGTGGGGGTGGACCTAGGTTCGCGTGGAAAGTGTATGCGTGAACTATTTCGACATATATATTGTGTATGCATAAACAGTATACACGTAAACAAGGAACGGGCTACCGCACATCCCCCGAAAGCAGGGGGAAGGGTGGGGGTGGACCTAGGTTCGCGTGGAAAGTGTATGCGTGAACTATTTCGACATATATATTGTGTATGCATAAACAGTATACACGTAAACAAGGAACGGGCTACCGCACATCCCCCGAAAGCAGGGGGAGGGTGGGGGTGGACCTAGGTTCGCGTGGAAAGTGTATGCGTGAACTATTTCGACATATATATTGTGTATGCATAAACAGTATACACGTAAACAAGGAACGGGCTACCGCACATCCCCCGAAAGCAGGGGGAGGGTGGGGGTGGACCTAGGTTCGCGTGGAAAGTGTATGCGTGAACTATTTCGACATATATATTGTGTATGCATAAACAGTATACACGTAAACAAGGAACGGGCTACCGCACATCCCCCGAAAGCAGGGGGAGGGTGGGGGTGGACCTAGGTTCGCGTGGAAAGTGTATGCGTGAACTATTTCGACATATATATTGTGTATGCATAAACAGTATACACGTAAACAAGGAACGGGCTACCGCACATCCCCCGAAAGCAGGGGGAGGGTGGGGGTGGACCTAGGTTCGCGTGGAAAGTGTATGCGTGAACTATTTCGACATATATATTGTGTATGCATAAACAGTATACACGTAAACAAGGAACGGGCTACCGCACATCCCCCGAAAGCAGGGGGAGGGGTGGGGGTGGACCTAGGTTCGCGTGGAAAGTGTATGCGTGAACTATTTCGACATATATATTGTGTATGCATAAACAGTATACACGTAAACAAGGAACGGGCTACCGCACATCCCCCGAAAGCAGGGGGAGGGTGGGGGTGGACCTAGGTTCGCGTGGAAAGTGTATGCGTGAACTATTTCGACATATATATTGTGTATGCATAAACAGTATACACGTAAACAAGGAACGGGCTACCGTACATCCCCCGAAAGCAGGGGGAGGGTGGGGGTGGACCTAGGTTCGCGTGGAAAGTGTATGCGTGAACTATTTCGACATACATATTGTGTATGCATAAACAGTATACACGTAAACAAGGAACGGGCTACCGCACATCCCCCGAAAGCAGGGGGAGGTGGGGGTGGACCTAGTTTCGCGTGGAAGTGTATGCGTGAACTATTTCGACATATATATTAGTTATTTATGCCTTTCAATATTCAAAATAGCTGCTATATTTCACTTTGCATGCGCGTGCGACCACTGAGCATGCGCATGTGGCCGCAGGGCATGGTCGTTAGTCGCTGCATCTCGTCGGTATGACAGGAATCATAACCTGATTCCTGTCAACTTTAACGATTAATATCTCGCGTCGCGGGGCAGAGCGACACTTTTTTCTACCAGATTCTTCGTTTCGTGCAAAAACGCGTCGAATGAACCTAAGTTCATCGTTTTTTGTGCTGTTGTAGCTAAACTGAAGAAATACCAAATTTTTTAAGAATTAAAAAATAATGTTACACATTAATAATTTTTGTAAAAATAATCTTTTTTTGAAATTATTTACAAATTGTTAGGTAAATAAAAATAAGTTGAAAAAATTTTTTTATTTTTTTGGCACTTAATATTGTATTTTGGCTTATTAATGATTAATTTGACATTAAAAAATAAATAATGAAAATTTTTTTTTGCCGATCACTGGATGTGGGACGGAGGACGGTGCGCGAGAGAGAGAGGGACGAGGACGGTGACGAGAGGCGTCGCGCCGATAACATTGAGGACGACGTGATAGACATCGAAGACGTTCCGGAGGGTATGCCCTCTTCAAAGAAGTGAATGAAAAACGAATAAACATAATGAATATGAACAATTATATGTATAAAAAAATATATAATACTATGAAGTAAATGAAAACCAAATAAACATAAAGAATATGAACAATTATATGTATGAAAAATATATAATACTATTAAGAGGAATAAAATAAAAATTTTCATTATTTATAAAAGTGTTATTTATATTTATACATTACGTAAGAAAAAAATAGAAAAAAATAAAAAAAAAAAACATTATTAGAACAACTCGCGTTATTGCTCGTAACCGCACCTCGCGTTATCGCTCACTTGCGCCGGAGCGGCTCGGCGTTATCGCTCACACCTCGCGCTCGTACTCACACCTCGCGCGTTGGAGCGGCTCGGCGTTATCGCTCTTTCCCGTCTCGCTCTCTCGTCAATCGTTCGCCGTTTCTCTGTTTGTTCAATTAAGAGGTACCGCGACCGACCATTCTTACGCATTCGGCGGTACGCAATGTTTATCGCGTTCTCGCGACCGACCATTTTTGCGCACTCGGTAGCTCGTAATGTACACTGTGGAATAGGCGCGTGTGAAAAGGAACGACATCGTTCGTTGATCTTTTTTTTTCATTCTTTCGTTTATTTAACTCGGATACACATTGAATAAAAATTGATTAAATACAATACAGATAGATAAATGCAACGTAGAAAAAAAACGAGTAATACGAAAAAATACAAATATGTTATACGAGTAATATGAAAAAAAAACAATTGTGAAATATCTACAATATGCAACATAAGTTACAGAATGAAGAATGACGTGATTACTGACATTCACTCAGGCAGTAAATCTAACTTATAAAAATTACACTAACAACTAATCTATATTCGGCTTTCCACTTTCATAGATCCACTTGCCGGTTGAGATGCAATTGTAACTTCACTGACTTCGTCCGTTTCCGATTGACTCGATGTATCAGAAACGTCGAAAAAGTATACATATTGTTTGGCGCACCGCCATGTATCATAGTGTAAATAGTAGTTAATTATAAGATTGATTTCGTGTTGTCGTTTCACATTGTTAATGGTACGGTTTTCGTATTGACTAATTATACCGGTTGAATTATCGCGCCTATTAGCGAAACGTCGGTGGATCGCGATTAGTACACTTGTCGATATTCGCGCGACTCACCCGACTCGTGCTGCCCGCCCACGGGTGGCATCTCCAATTATGAGAAGAATTCGGTACTCGCTCGCGCCGTACTTCGCAGGTGCGCGAGCCGGAGAACGCCGAAAAGAGGCACTCACCAGTCGAACGTCGTGAAGCTCACACGTTACCGTTTTTGCATGTGCAAACTCGGAGTGCTCGGTCGTCTATCGCAGACCACGAAGGCCTAATCGCTCGATATCCTGCCTATCTGTGACTGCTTGCTATCTTGCCTATCTGTGCCTGCTTGCTATACCTGCCTGTCCGTGCCCGCTTGCTATACCGGACTGTTGCATGCTTTCGCCTTGCACGCCAGAGATCTCGCCAACGGGAGGACGACGTCGACACCCAGGAGGCGCCGGGCAACGACACGGTGAGTCGCCTCGCATTTTTGATATTCGCTTGCTTGCTTCGCTTTATTCGCTTTCGCGAGGGCACGGGCCCTCTGGTCCTTCGAGAAATTTTGTTGACCAATCGCAAATCCGGGGAGCGCCTCATACCGCCCCGTGCACATATTCATCGGTATTTTTTTTTTCTACGTATTGATCTTACGACAATACAATTTTAGAAAACGTATGATATTGTTTTATTTTTTTACAAACAGTATTCCGTAATGTCCTCAGGGAAGCGTTTCCACGTTGTCCAACCTCACGCATCGCTTGTCGTCGTGCGGACTGAGAGCAAGTTTCTGCTCCGACACGGTTTAAACGTCGTGCAAGCACGAGCGTATACACGACTGGCGCGTTTTCAGCTCGCGCGCGTTTCGCAGGCACGCCACGTAATCCTCGAACGTGATCCTCTTTGCGACTACGTTTCTCTTGACGCCCTTTATTCTCTTGGTGTCGTCGCATCCGAGTACCTTGTAAGCGTACATCTTCGCTCTGAGGCCCACGAACTCCATCATGATCGCGCCGTTGTTCTCGTCCTTCATCAAACCGGGCACTTTCTTGTTGACGCGCGGCATACCATGCGCGTTATTCTCCGCGTAATCGCTCGTGTCAAATCTGTCTAAGTCGCGTCTCATAAGCTCGTACGCGTCTTCACACTCCAGCGAATAGATCAGACTGTCGGTATCGGTGTAAAGAATTCGACACCGGTCGCGATAGAGCGGCGCCATGTAGTCGTAGTGAAACTCGTAGAGGCGCGTCTTGGATATCTCGAGAATGTACATTTTCACGTAGACCGGCTTGTTGAATTTCACCTCGAGCCTTCGCAGCTCGATCGCGACGAGATTCTCCGAGAAGACGCTCCTGCTGTGAAAGTTCGGTTTGGCGATCATCGCCTCCGCGCCGTACCTGCCGTCCCATCGCGTCACGAGACGCACGTCCACGTGATCGCGCACGTTCTCCATCGTCTTACCGAAGACGGCATTGTTCATCAATTTGTACATATTTCGTTCGAACTCGTTGCTCGCGCGAGTCCTGAACGTTGTATTCAGCTCGATGTAGCCGCGAAGCCAAGGTGACTGGGTGAATTGCAGAACGCGACGAACTCGCGTCAGTCGCAAACCCAGTCGCAGACATTGCTGCAGATTTCGATAGTACGTCACGTAGCGCGATTTGTCGTGGAGCGTGGCGAGCAGTTTCCCCTGCCGCTTACCGGGCGGTTTATCGCGCGTTGGGCACAACGGCAGGTCCGCGTGGGCGTCGTGCAGGTCACCAGGATACTCGAGATCCACTTCCAGAATGTAACCGATATCGCCGTTTGGTGGCACGGTCGTCACGTCAAAATTCTCAGGATCGTCGAGCCACTGGAAATTTGCGTACGGCAGCGATTCGCACATAGCCCAGCCGTACAGATTGTTCACGTCGTAATACATGAGATACGTATCGGGCTGGGACGAATCGTATGTCGGTACGTGCCTGTTGTTAGCTCGCGCGTACCTGAGCGAGCATTGACTGAGGCAGCCGCGTATTCCACGTTCCACGAACAGCACCATGGCTATGTCGGTGAGCAGCTCGAAACGCACGCCGGTGTATCTCAGCATGGCGTCCCACGTGTACCCCGGCAACGTATAATAATACGCGGGATCGAGCCCGTAACTCGCAATACACGTGTCCCGAAAATTTTCAAAAATATCCGCCAGAAGAAGCACGTCGGTCTTGAGATAGAGATCGCTGTACTCCCCGAGATCTCGCACGCGAAAACGTCGCCAGACCCTCTTCGCGTGCTTGTAGTCGCTCTCGTTCGCGGTCTCGTCGGTCAGGGAGCTGTAAAAGACCTCGCGCGGTGGAAGCTCGGTCTTCCGCAACTTGTCCAGGCTGTCGACGTACTCGTACGGAAATACTCCCTTACGAGTGAGCAGATCGAGATCCTCCGTGCTCAAATCCGCGTACTCCGAGCGCGTTATTCTCAGCTTGTCCTTGCTCAGATAGGACGCCAGGGTTTCGATACTCGCGGCTAAAAATTTGTACGAGTCCACGAATCGTAGCTTAACGTACCGATCCCATGTCCCATCCGTCTGCGTCTCCTTAACGGTCTTCGAGAACGATATGTAGGTTTCCTTCGTAAGCGGCAGGAGCTCGACCTCGCCCTCGAAATCGTTCGCGATTTTCTCGATGATGAAATGCGCGTCGTAACCCGACAGATTGTGGAAGAACACGGGAATCACGTACACGTTTCTGTAATTCAGATTGCAACGAACATGCGCCGGACCTCTGTAACGTCCGGTTAGATGACAGTAATCTCGCATGCGTTTGTTCTCCGGTTGGAACATTTTTCGACACACGTGACAATGCGTCGCGCACTGAAATTCGCGTTTCTCGTCCTCCGTAAGTTCTACCATAGATATATTGGTAGAGAATTTAATCTTAGCGCGACGCGCGAGAACGCGAAGCTCGTTAACGAACCACGAAACACAATCCTCGCCGCGACGATATCTGTACGTGAATACGGTATCGTCGTAGGTGCAGCACAGATAGTAACCCAGGCTGAACGGTACGTGACGCTGATAAGCGTATCTTTCCGTTCTCGCCCCCCCTTCTGCCTTCTCCCTCTCCCATGGTTCGAGAAGACACTCCAGATCCGCGTACACCACGAAGGGGAGTCGCTCCTTCCTGTCGTGATTGTCGAAAGACAGCCACTTATCGTCCTCGTTTGGAAGAACGATGGCGCAGTCGTTCATTCGGCCGCAGTCGACGCTGTGAGCGGCCAACTTTTCGCGCGTATAGAAATAGTGTAGGCATCTGCGAAGTAACGTCATATATTAAATAACATCTCTTCGTTCTCTTGTTCCTCAGTTTTTTTTTACTTACCGATCGCAAACGTGTTTCGCGCAGCGGCTCACGGTCAATTGCGAATTCACCAATCGCGATAGATTCTTTATCCAGGCGAAATGACCCCCGTTGACGACGCCACGCAACGTATCGCGCAGATAGAGGAGATTTACGTGTCTATCCCTCTTATCGTCGGTTAACCGCAGAGGCACGATCGCGTTGTCGTCGGCGCCCCGTCCGTACTTGTCTTTCTTTCCAATCTCTTCCCGAGTGGTGAACACATTGATCGATACGTCATTCTGACGTTCGAACTTTCCAATGTGTTTCAGATCTATGGGGAACTTTATCCCGTCGAGATTCAGCACCGTCGCGTAATCGGGATACGAGCCGCATCGTTCCGCGTGCCGCTTGGCGGGATACAAAGCCGTGACCACCGCGCGTGCGAAACACGTGTCCTTCTCCGATCGCACGTTCACCACCGCCTTTTTAAGTCTTATACCTCGCGGTATTTCCATCCAACATCCCACGCGCATGGGATTACACTTGTTCACGTTCACCGTCAGGTTCAGTATTCTAGACAACGCCCATCCGCTGTCACGTTCCTGAAATTCGTCCAACCCTGCTAGAATTGCGTCGCGCAGGCGCCTATAGTACCACTCGCTCAGATCGGACGCTTGGAGGAGCTGTTCGTTCCGCGTTACGATACTCTTCACGTCGATCTTATCGTTCGCTACGAATTCTCCATTGAACATGACATTGACCTTCAAGCACGTGTGTCTGTTCAAATTGTCCCGCATTTTTTCGAGCACGGTGCCCCTCGCATCCTCGAGAAATCGCGCGGGTTCGATGTACGTCGAGTTCGTTGCAACGCTGGTGAGCACGCGACTTCGGAACGCCGTATCGATCTCGACCCACGAAAATCCTGCTGCTGCTGCTACCAGCACCCTCACCGTCCAAACCGGCACCCACGGCGCGTTCGAATCGCCGACGCAGATCCTCCCTCGAACCTTCCAGTCGCGCTATTCGAGTCACCAGAGCGGTCACGGCTCCGGTGTTGCCTCGCCCTCCGGAGCGTCCGACTCGACAACTCTCCCGCAGTAGCTGGAGACACTCGTCGCATCGTCGTCTCACGCGCGATACCCGTCCGCGTCGCGGACGTCCGCGGCGAGCAATTCGTCGCCCTCTTTCTGCATGTCATCCAGAAAGGCCTTTCACCCTCGGGAACACTGAATTTCACTCAATCAAAAAGACGACGAGACCCGTAGGTGTAAATCCTACGTAGCTTCTTTCCTCCGAACACCGTTTGATAATAATGATGATACTTGAGCGGCAATTTACGCGTATAATCATGCGCCCTAGCGGAATTTACCATCGTCGTCCCTATCCACGCGCGTTCGCGCGCAGTTCGCGCTCCGATATCTTTCCGCAAATGATGAGTCGCCAGATTTCATCGCGCGTCCTCCTTCACCACCACCAACGCACATGCGTTTGGCGATAACGACGTTTCGAGTCTCGCCGATTCGTCGTCCGAATCCGACGAGAATGCGGGCATGGGCTCGTAACAGCGCAGTTCGCCGTCTGATTCCTCGGACGAGTAATAACGGTGATCGTTTTATTCTCGAGTACACACATTGCTATTGCTACATTATCACCGCTGTCGGGTCTAAATCAATTAGACGTATAAATACCGTCTTATATTCTTTTCAAATATATTTGGCAATAGAAAAACCTCCAGTTCGATTGGCGATCGGCGATTCCGATTTCGCGACGGATCAGATATCTCGTTACGTCGACTCTCCACGAATCCGATCTGCAACAATTCCTCACGAGCGGTTCGCTTATTTTTTACAATCGGTTTTCTAATTTAGAATTAAACACCGGTTTGCAAAGTTCTACGTACTCGTCGCTCATGCCGCATTAAAAAAAACAACTTATTCCCGTTCAGATCGGTTCGCACCACTCTCTCACGATACATTTGTCAATCCGCGTCACCGTATGCCGCGCCGTCGCGAGCAAAACTCATTTTATACGCGTTCGTTATCTCAACGTTGGTTTTCCATACCCAGAGATAAACTCTTTCCTGAAAAAACGACAACCGCTTGCCGCGTCGTTCGAGAAAAACAAAAGGGGGATGTGACAACAGCGACCTTGAACGAATTCGGACGCGCGATAAAAAAATTATTCGCGAAACGTACGGTTCGGGTGAACGAAGAGAGCGGTATCGTCTCTCTCAGTCTCTCGATACATCGGAAAACCGCGTCCGGCCCGTTGAGACGAAGCGCGCGATCGACGCTCCCCCTCGCGGGAGGACGACTCGCGATTTTCGCCGTTTGGGAAACGGGGGGGGGGTGGCCGGAAAACCACGTCCGGCCCGTTAGGACAGAGAAAAGCGGGCGACGCGGCAGTACGCGCCTCGCCGCGATCGACGACGCTCCCTCCTCGCGCACCGTCGGTAACGCGGTACCCCCCCCCTTCCCCGTCCCCCTCCAGAGTACCCGGGGCCAGAAGACTCCTCGTCTCCCACCAGCTGCTCTTCCCGGACCCCCTCGCCCATCTCTTATGACGTTCCCCCCGCGAGGAACGCGCCCCCCCCCCCCGACCCCCGGACTTCTACCTGGGGGTAGAAGTATATATACTCTAGCTACTGAATGGTTTATAGTATTAGGAAAGGATAGTAAGGAAAGGTTGGAAAAACTTTAGACGGATAACGTGGACACCACCAAAGCGGAGGTACTGCTAAAGTTGTTAGGGAAAGGAGGATGCGAAAGAAAAAGAAGATAGCGCGAGAAAGTCACGAGGGTTGTGAGAGAGGCTGTGAGCGAAGAAGTAGGTAGTGCACGAAGATTTACGAAGACGCGAGGCCCGTGCGTGTGCGTGTAAATAGATTTATAAATACATAGGTAAAATATTAAATATTAAATGTGCCCGACGTTGTTGTATCTTTTCATTTGTAAAGTTGTAAATTTTAATAGGTTCGGTAGGAGCCGGAGGAGGAGTGGTGTGTGAATAAATGGGGAAATGATTGTAAACCAAGTTCATTTTCTGGCTGTTCGGCTGCTAAAGTAATAAACTATATAATTTTGAGAAGCTTTCCATTTTTTTTCAAAAATACGCTGCAAAGTTAACACTTTGAAACAAGACGTGGAAATATCGGCGGGCGGCAGCGGCGGCGGCGGCGGCGGCGGCGGGAAAAGAAGCAAGCACGGTTAGTACGAACGCGTCGGCGCCAAACGTCGTACACGCGTTAGTAACAAAATCTATGCCGTATGTAGTATTCGGGAGTTCGTTAAACTTAGCGTTACCGTGATCGTCCGGTACCGAATTAAAATCGAAAAACGTGTCTATTATAATCGAAATAAAAAAAATAACGTCTAATTAATTAATACTGTAATCTATGTGTGCTATGTTGGACCAAGCTCATAATTCTTTCGATGTTTATTATAACCGAAAGAGAGAGACGGTATCAATATACATATGGAAAAAAAAAAAGAAAAAATTTTTAGTATAGAAATGCTAAAAAGAGAAAATATTCACAGGGAGTGACATGGTGATATCTTTTTTAGTCCTTTTTTAGACTGATCGCCCGCACACTGCC
>JASTWO010001039.1:0-25414 GCA_030770215.1 Temnothorax americanus
TTTGCTGACTCTAGCGATCGCGAGCATAAGCGATATTTAGCCGCTCAAAGTATCAACTTCATTTGTCAACTTCGCCAGCTTTGCCTCGCGCGTCGATAAGTCGAAAATTGAATTCAAGTGCGCGCGATACATCGCGAATTGCGCGTGACGATGTACATTACGACGATATATAAAGGAAGATTTCCAGAGATGTATTTCATGCCGAATCGCTGTTCAGCGCGGAGTTGCGCGAAAGGAATCGTAGCGTCTTATCGATTCTAACATATTCTTCGAGGTCAGCCACAGCGAGATGTTCCCTATAGCATCTCTCAAAATCAGTCCAGCCGATGTTTATTGAACGTTCTCGCGACAAACTTCTTACGACGTCGTTAACGATAACTCCTTCCCTCGTGCCGCGACTATCTGCCATTTTATTGTGTCGTTAGACAAGTTATTGTATTATTATTGGCCTCCTTGAATGGCTCATTGCCCGACTGTATCGTTCATATCATTTTTTTTTCTTTTAACGTTTTATCTTGGTGAGCAATTTGTTGACGTTGAAGTGTCGCACAACAGAAAAGCCGTCGAATCTGTATTTTGGATGTGGCGTCTGTTCTATTACGAGGTATGGGGACACGTTTGCGGGATCATTAACATATTGATCTGTCGATCAATATTTAATGCCTGCACGTGTGCGCGCACGGAAATAAAGTTATCGCGAAAGTTTGCGACAATTTGGAAACAGCGGTTTTTTTTTCTCTCTGGGTACAGTAATTGAGAGGTGGCAGGCAAATTGGCTCGATAGCCGCTAGCGCCAGATTATCACGCGACTGGTCTGCCTCGACGCAACATTTTAAAGCGGATATGCCAGACTTGCCAGAGTTTCGCGCGTGATGTGTCCAATACATCGGTACATCACACATCACGATGTGTGACACGTCTCGCGAACGCATCGCGTTTCTTGTTCCGAATTCTTTATAGATTTAACAGTTTTTCATCGAGTGTATCGGAAAAATTTTATTCAGTTTACTACGTTAACGGAACACGCAGAAGCAAACTATTTCTTGTTGGTTTTAGTTTGACGTTAGATTTAGTTCTGAACAAATAACACAATGGCAATCTTGAAGTTTTCTTGCACAATATTGGATGCTTTATTATGAAGATTTCCAAACGTATTTTATTCTCGACTTTCCGTCTGGCGTTTCAACGACAAACGTAATTCCCTTCCTCAGAGAAAGCTTTGATGGCGCTGATCCGGCGTATTGATTCCTCCACCAGCTTGGTTAAAGGTTACATCGACGACGGAATTTTCGATGGATTTCTGATCCACACTCGTAAAGGTTTATTGAGACTCCGAGGACCGATAACGGATGAAGAGGAAGAAAGAAAAGTCAGTTTTTTTTATTTTTTGCGTTCTTGCACGCGATGTGGTGGTCCGTCATCCTTATTCGCGTCCCTCTTGCAGACTTCTCGTCATCCTATATTACTTTTTCGTCAAGCTCAATCTACGAATCTCGTTCTGCCCCGTCGACGTTTTTGCCGTACGTAGAAATCAGGATTTTGAACTTTATCACTCGTAATCTTATCTTATGGCCATCATGCAATCTCCTTATGATCGTCTTATGGTGCAACATAAGAAGGATAATAGAACTGAATAGAATGGGATGTAGTAATTCAAACAAATATTACGTTATCGACGACATTAGTATATATAACTACGATTAGAGTTTAGAATTTTCGGTTTTTTATTTTCTTACGCAGTTATGTTTATGATTACTACATCATCATTTATGGATGACAAATCGTAAGAAAGCAATCGTGCAACTTAAAATGACTATTAAAACATTTTTCAAGGAAATAACTATGGCTTTTATAACAACATCTAAAATTGCAATTGATTAAGATATAATCAGAAAGCTTGTGAATTTTTATTAATTTTATAAAGTCTTTGCTATTATAGATATATTCTACTGTAGAATGGTGTTTCCGATGTTAAAAATTTCATGAAATATCAAGTTTACTTCAAATTGTGTTAATTATACTGCTAAAGATGTGCGTGGGCGAAGAAACTGATGACAGAAAAGAAATGAAAAGCGCAGGCAAATCGTAAAAGAGATGAGATGAACCTTGAAACAGGATATCGAACGATTTGCGTTCCTGTCTTTCTAATTAACTCTATTCTGCAAAAACAGTTTCATTAGGAGAGAACAATGCAATTAAGGGCTTCCCCAGGAGGATAAATGCGGATCAACGGCAGGGTGGGTGGATCAGACGCGGCCTCGTCTGAGAGGCATCCGTCGCTCCTCCGTTATCGATCAGCAGCAAGAAAGGGCGAACACCTTTTCGAGAGTGCTAGCACCCCCTCGCCCGATGAATATTTCGCATAAACAATCTGATTCGACGAATTTCACAGACGACGTCTCAACCCTCGTCGATGTTCTCTCCCTCCCCCTCTCTCCTTTTTCTCTTTTTTCTCTCTTTGCCTCCTCCTCTTTATCTCTCTTATTTACCTTTAAAGTTATTTTCTTTATACTTTTTCGTCGCTGAACGCTTCAATCAAGTCGATTTCTTTAAAATAGATTTTAGACGTAAAAGAAAACATGTTCAAAAGATGAAGGTATTTGGTTTTTTTCTAATCAAGATTTTTGAGTTGCAAATATATTACGAATATCTTTATTAAAAATTAATATACATATTAATAAAGAACATATATTTTTTATAATTTAAAAGGCTCACAAAATTAAAAATTAAATTAGAAATAAAGAGCATCGAGCCTTAACGAGGGGTGTCAGTGTTAATTTATAAAATATATTAATACAATATATTCTACATTTATGTTAAATTCCTTATTGGAAAATACGAATGATAAGATTAAATCTCTTTCAATTATTAACTTATGGAAAAATGGCTGTTTTATTATATGTAGCAATATACATATCGCGAATACTTTTTAATTTTTTTTACATAAACAAAAAAAGAATATTATTATAGTTCCATTGTGCAATCTTTTTACACAAAAATGCACCAACTACACAAATAAATATCTTTCTGATAGCGCCGTGTGTTAGAAAGGAAAAAAAAAACAGATAGGGCCAAAGTGCTTCCGGCATTGTACTCTCTTTCCTATTGAACGTTACACGAAAAACTTCTACCAGTCGGTGAAGTTAAATAAATGCTGTGCGAGACTACGATCGGACGTCGGTCGTCTCGCGGCGGAACGCGCGAATGTTTCGGCAAACGCCGACGATCAGGCGGTAATAACGGCGCCGGCATAAATAATACAGCAGCCAAAGATCCGGAAGGGAAAAACGTTGATCGAAGTTGGACTACGTGGCTACTTCTTCCCGTAACTACTCGGTACGTTCGGGGAGAAAAGAGAAGGATGCTTTTTCCGGTGATCTGCTCGGCCGTCGTTGCCGCTTCGTTCGTTGGCGGAAAAGCGATAATAACGAAAAGTTCGCCGTATAGCGGATGGCTCGCGTCGAGGGGGCACGGACGAAGGGGGAAGGGGTGCGGTCCAGCGGTTGGTGGATCGACGCAAGGCGTTCGGCGGGGGCACTTCGGAAAGACAGTGGAGCGTGCGTGGAAAACAGTTGCGAAACTGCTGCAATTCTTCCAAACTGCCGCCCAACCAAGCGCGCCATCGCCGCGCCACTCCGCGCGCGCGGCCATCGGATTCTCCCCGCGCCAACCCTCCTGGGGGGTATCACGATGCAATCGTCGTACGCCGTCGTACGGCTCCTTCTACTCTCTCCTTCTCTTTCCGCGCCGTGCCCCTGTTGGGTTGGCTTTATCATCTGCTAATAGCGAAATAAAATTGGGACGAAACAAAATTCGCGGCACCGAGGACGCGGGGAAGTGAGCGCGCGTATCCTTTCCTTGTAGAATGTAGAATAGCGATAGAGATGCGTCGCGGCCGATCCTCGAAAACTTTGAACATCGCATTATGCCGAAGTGCAGTCGTATAGCGAAGCTGATCCCGAGTTGCTGCTGCATCGGGAATTTGGCAGGGTTCCGTTGTACGTCTGTGATTTCCCGTGTCGTCGGCGGGGTTCTCGAGGCCTTTGTCTGCTAACGGTTTTCAGTTTTGCTATGTGCGGCTTTAATTAAATTTGTGAGACGCGAAGAGGATTATCCCATTGCTCCGGAGAGCAGTGCTTCGAAGGGAAGAACAGGGCTTCTTTTCCGGATATACCGCCATTTATTAATTCTGACTTGAGGTTTTTATGGCGCTCGAAGTAAGTTTCTTAAAGCGACTCTCAGATGTTTGGAGAGCTAGTAATTCATGCGTGATAAGAAATGCTATCAGGCGCACTGACGTTCTCTTTATGGTACGTTACTACTTTTAAGTCAACGAAGGGTATGCCACGATACTATATACGGAGTTACTTTGCCTGTTTTGTATTCTAGCACTTCCTGATCTCGTTTTGAGAAAGTCTTTGGGAACAGTGCAGCATGGTACACTATGAGGGAATTCAATGTTCAAAGTTTGGGCGTGAATGCGATACTTATGTCACAAATACTGCACTTTCATGCTCCTATTGGGATATTTTGTACTTTGGTTTCCTACCGTTATACAATACGTTTCACCTGTTGTATTTCACAAAGATATTATTGAAATAGATTTTAAAATCTATAAATATCTATAAATATATTAAAAGATAATCTTAATAACTTTAAGTAATAGATGATAAATATTTATTGAAAACAAATCAAAAAATTTTATAATATTATCTAACAATTGTACGAGATATATATTATACATATATATATATATATATATTATATAATGTTGTCTTTTTTAGGCTAATATTAGATTGTGTTAATATCAGAATTTATTGGGAGCTTTCCAGCAAGCGACACAAGTCGACACAAACGTCATTCTATCTTTCTTTTTAGCATGAGTAACAAAGACAATGACACTTGTGTCGACTTGTGTCGCTTGCTGGAAAGCTCCCACTGTTAATATTAGATTCATTGTTAATATTAGATTTTTTGAATTTGTGGCAATTATTAGAATTGATGTGAACGTTAAGACAATTGATTTATCTTCTTCACGATATTTTTAATAAAGCTATATACCCCATTTCCAAAAAAGATTTTTAATATAACGAACTATTCTTATCGCATCGTGCATGTATAAATAATATTCAGCATTATTTAAAGACCAATAAGCGATATGTCAGTCAGGACAATAATTAACATTATCGAACAGTGACAGTAATCAGCTAGTTATATCGAAATATCGATCTACAAATCTAGGCCAAGTTAAAGTTAAACAGAAAGATGAATCAAAAGTACATAAAGTAATTGCTTTATGTTAAAACCGCAGATGCAAAAACATATTAAATTGAGCAGTTAACAAAATTAAATTAATTGAATGAAGACACTTTACTGCTTATCGAATATATCGAAGTTCACAGTTCACAAGTGAATTGCCTCGGGCACTAAAGTACCGGAATATCGTGCCATCTGCTCCTACCTGATCCTATGGGGACCAACGGGACTTGAAACATACCGACTTGGACACGGAAAAGGAATGGGAATCGAGAAGAGGGAAGAGAGATTCCACGGCAAGAGGAAAACACCCGTATAAATCAAGTTACGGTGCTTTACCTTTCTCTTATTAGGATGAGCATTCTAACCGCTAGAACTCGATCGTTTACTTTTTGTTCTTCGCAGAATCTTCCATTTTAAATAAAATCATGTCACTGCCGTTTCATCGCGCGCGCGAAATATCTAATTTTCGGGCTTTAATGACGTCCAGGAAATTTGGCGCCGCGATTGTCGATAGATCGACACGGTGGCGTCTATGGAAGCAGCTGCGGCTCGATGTTACGACGGTTGCAGGCTTATTGGGATGGAGCAATCAGTGCGGTCACCCAATATGCACACTTCCATAGTGTATTTGGCGTATCCAATTGTGTTAATCCATATTATAATTTAGCGGCTAATCAATTTAAAATTTAACCAGACGGTGAAAACAGATTATATTTGAATGACTTATGCACTTGAATTATATATGGTTACATACTGCGTGCGTACTACATACATTTAGGATGTTTCAGTATTTCCCAGCAATGAGCATACGATGAGAAATTTTTCAAAAAATGACCACAATTACTATCGTACAGAGAAAATATGTCAGGGCAATATCATAGGGAATCATCCACAGTGCATATCTCGTTTCGCATATCCCGAATCTGCATCGCTTTGCGAATAAAAAGCAAGCGCTACGGTGAAATAGAAAATCGTGATTCTCCGATACATCCTATTGTGGCCGGAACGCGAAAAGAACTCTCTTATGACGCGTTCGTGCACGTGAGTCGAAAACACATCGGTTCTCTGCGATATCGGAACTCTTGCGTGTGCGAACGCACGTGCAGGATACTCGATGTAGTCCAGTAAATTTCACTCGACAGCTTCGAAAAAAAAGCTATCTCTAACTGCGAAATCATTTTGAAATGTTCCCTCTATCTAAAACCGTATCGCGTTCTCGACAAAGATCGCCATTTTGCTGAAATGTAACACGTACTCTTAATAGCTCTCCGTATATTATTGCTTCGCGATAGTAATAATTTAAAATTCGTGTATTCTTGACAAATGTAAACGGAAGGGAAAGAAAAGGTGTAGCTAGACGGAACGGTTACGGACTGAAATATTAAATGCGCGACAATTCTGCGTTAATTAATGTAGAGAAGGGATTATTGTTTAGCTTTAAGTCCCCGGGCAGTTACCGGATGCTCGAGATTGTCTCAGGAGCTATTTATTTATTCCTCTCCTAGAACAATGCCGCGGCCCTCCGATGGGAATCGTTCGAGGGTAGAAATCGACGTGCTCCTCTGATTACGACCGAGTTTCTTCTCTCCGGCTCCCTCTGTCTATTTTTGACTCCGTCTCTCTGTTTCTCTCTACATTTCCCTTTTTCTGTCCTGGTTTCCTATCACGCCCATCCGCTCCGCGATTACACTCCGTTTTCAGTGGCAACGTTTCATTTCGATTTTCCGGAGTTTCCTGCTAGGTGTCAAATGTTCAGCTATTGGATCGTGCGAACGTTCTTCTCCGCTGGCTCCTTTTTTTCCTTTCGCGGAGAGCAGCTCCGATCGATTTCTCTCGCCGAGAAAATTCGCGTCGACCGCACGTTGATAGCGCTTCGTGACTCCGCGCAAACGATGCTATGCTGTTCTACGTCGACAGATTGTCAGATTGACGGAGAAAGTCCGAAATTGTGCGTTACAACGTCGCGAAATTGCTTCCACGTCACGGATGCTGCGTATACCATCTCGCGGTATGTGGAGAGGAATCGGTTTGATTGCGCATAGGAGCGATCATCTAGAAAGTTTATTTTCTGTATCGTTGTGTTGCATTTAATATATACAGGAAATATCAGACGTGCAATGCAATCCAGAGGTGCTCTCCCCCGTAGTTGATGTATTCTATGCAAATATTGTTGCGCAAGTTGAGGAAGTATCTTCTCGTTTCTTTTCCCAGGTAACCGTGTGGATAATAAGGCGTATCCGTGCAAAGTTGAAGCGGACTAGGTGGAGTGCAATGCAATTAACGGGACTGGAATGGCGCGACTGGCTTCATCTACTCTTATTTCCTTCTCGAATGATTCACGGCGCGTAACTTGGTGTGTGCCCGTGAGTAGGTGAGCTCCTGAGGCGCGGCGAAAAACTATCTTTGTGAATTTTCAACAATGGAATTATGTTTCTGATAATAGTTGCATTTGTATGCAATTGGCGTAACCGAAGTCGAGCCGCTAAATATGCACCTGCATTCAGTTAAGGACCCCGAACTTCTTGCGTTGAGAAAAATTTCCTAGCACCGTAGAAGAAACGTGATAACGAAATGCGATAGACTTTCGTAGCTCTCCAGTTGTTTTTATACAACATAAGCAAAACTGATCCAGCGTAGCTTTTCGTTTCCCTGCTAGAATCAACACAGAGAAGATATCACGTACGAAATAAATAAGATATAAAATGCATTTTAATAAACTGGACGTTAAATAACGTCAGAAATTATTAGAGAGATTATCTGATGATAATGAGCAATTAATATTACTCGATAGTGTTTATTTTAATCTATAAGTGCGTACGTGTGTTAATAATAAAATCTGTAATATAATAGCGTCAATGGCTAAATACCAATAGCAGAATATATAATTTACTACAATAATATCAATGGCTAAGTGTTAAAAACTTATGATTTATCATAATAACGCCGCGATAAAGATATTAAGTATTTAAACAATTTACATGTTGTTTCTGTAGCAAATATAATATTGATCTGCATTTACAGTCTGCTATGATAAAGGATAGCTGAATTACGTGAGATGGTAACTTCATTACCGAAGATGAGAGAATTTGCTCGTTGGCTTGAACTCATATCACCGCTCACGTGTGCCATTGTCGCAACTCGGGTCCCGGTTGTACACTTATATTTTTACTTAGTTGCATGGCGTGCCTTTGGAACTTTTAGATATCCCCGTATCCTAACTTCCCACAAGCTAAACAACGTTCGTGGCCAAGATTACTTTTCATTTTATCCGCCGTGAAAAGTATCGCTCTGATGCACGAGATTTTCAGCGGCAACTTTTAGTAAAACACGGAAGCCACGTGTGTAATGTACGCGCGTATGTAGGGTGAGATAGAGAACGAGTATCATGCTACTCGCGTAATTAATGTGTAAACCTACTTTAATCCTGACCGCGGTTCAAGCGCCGAGTTCGCGCAGTTGTCCACCGCGTTTCATAGTTATTCATCCAACTTTAATCGTCTGTGACACTAACGACTTTTTTATGCACTTACTTCGTGATACGCCCAGGCATAACGGATGTAAAGTATTACATCGTCGCCCTACATTATGAAAGCTCTTAAGTCTTAAAGTGAATTTTCAGAGAAGATAAATATGGAGAAAGTAAATATGCGAAGTCCATACATGGACCACGTAGCCTGAACTCTCAAAGTCAACATCGATTTCACATTGCGTCGATTGGAAAACCACACTTGTGCTACTAAGCTAACCTTCTATCAATTTATAAAAAGATTAAATTTAAAATTAAAAAAAAGTGTGCAAATTAGAAACTTGCACATTGCTTCCTTATCATTACAGATCGCTACTATTGCTTCTATGTTATTTCGCTCATAAAGCTTCCTCTAGGAGGAACAGGTTTTCCTGAGGAAGCCAAACTAATAAATACTAATAATTATGCATCGAATAAAATACAAGCTTCCTCTATATAACCAAGTTTTCCAATCTTCGAACTCTAAGCGAAACTAAAACTCACGGAATTGAAGCACGCAACATTTCGCGTTACATTGGAACCTATTCTATTTCCTATCTTATTATATTACATTCTACCGCAACGCCAATGACGTATTATCCGATAGAATGGGTTTTACAAACCTAAAACAATATCAACAAAGATTTATCGAATACTTTGCACTCTTGAATTGTGCCAGGAACATTTTGCTATGTTATTGGTTGTAGCGTTTACAATGATCATTCATTAAATGTAAACATTTGCTCGTGACATCGAGACTCAATCTGCTACAAACGTGTTCAAGCGCGGCTTAACTAAACGTATATGCAATGTAGCTACTATTATTACGAAACAATGTACTGTCGTGTGAACGCAGGGCATATCGGGCATATGATTATCAAAAAAATTGTAATTACCATTCATGATACTTGATAATGTTTCATTAATTCGCTATTAATATTCAAATTATGACAGTCATTGTTAATATATCTGTTTATTAGGTATATTACCGAATATTGTTAGCTACACTTATTGTATTGACATAATTAATTATTTGAATAATTTATGTACATACAATCAAACCTATTTCACATAATCGGTTTGTCAAAATTTTACAATATATGCACATAATATTTAAATAAACTTAGTAAAGAAAAAAATATTTTCTATTATGTTAATCCTGTTCATACGAGATTTCGTGATTGTGATAGTACACGCAAATCCGACGTGATATATCCCCTTGCGCGGACGTTAATCAAACTTTAAGATGAAAAACAAATAGTCTTTGTCCCCTCATGTATTTTGCATCGCTGTTGGATGGACGTATTAATATCCGGGAATATAGTAACCACTATCAGTTCTCTCGTGTGAAGAATTCATTTACTCGACCCAAATAAGAGCACGTGCCCCAGACTCCGATAAAACGATGTGCATAGGTAATTAATCCGTGCCAAATTTATTTCCGCGAGCTAGATCGAATCTGGAACCGGTTCGATAATGTAGGTCAAAAGGTCTCGGTGATAAAATTGGGATACTACGATTGACGTAGACGCACGCGGAGTAACCATTTCTAGATCTAGCCAGCTATCGATTTTCAATCCGTAACCGAGTAACGTTTTAACACTTCGAAAGACGAGATAACGTACGTCGCCAAATGATCAAGCGGCAACGGCGAGCGAAAATTCGTTCCTGAAATCGTTCCAAAACTCGTTCGACACATTCTCTTTCGTCCTTTTCTCTCTTCTCCTATATGGGTCACAGCATTACGAATGATTTCCTAACTGGCTCGTAAGAAAGATTGCGCCACTGTATGTAGCGATTTACGTCGTTTTATACCCCGGAAAAGTTGCAGTCTATTAGATTAAAATTTTCTCTAATAGAATTAACAAAGTCGAGTTTTGCCTTATGCGGCCACTGAAATTTTTCTTGATTTTTAAAATATTTTTTTTTACTAGAATTTTTGTTCTTTAAAAGCACAGTTTTTTCTTATCAGCAACGGACAAGTTGCTAAGTAAGTCGCAAGAGTTACGTTGTTGTATATAGAGTGGGCTCAGGTAAAATTTCCGAACTTGCACTCGATTGACAAAGCAGAGACAGTCACGTCGCGAAAGTTCTCGCAGGTGCAAAGAGGCACGGTAACTTCGAAGAAAACTTCATCACTATCTGCGAATTTCCGAACCTTTCCGAGAAGAAAAGCTTTGTCATTCGCATCAGGCGAGCCTGGTGTATCGCTATCTGCATCATCCCAACGACCCCGTGCAAGTTTCGAAACAATAACTGGATCCTCTTGTGTTCCCCGAGCACGAAGATAGAATCATTTGGAAAAGCTCTTGTCGTCGATGTTTCCAGTCGTCTTATTCCGACCGTATCGGTGCGCGTGCTTGACGTCAATATCGAGTACCGAAGCTAGAATTCTTTATCTGGGAATCTTTCAAACTTCTGAAGAATTCAACGTTTTTCAACGGAGAGTTTCGTAAATTTTCATAGTAGATACTCGCAGAAGCGAATATCTATTATGACTCGTTATTTCCCCCGAAGAATTTTAAGCCTCATTCATTTTTCACGCGAAAAATACCATTTTTGTCATAAAAACAGAAAGTTAGACCGCCAACGAGCGTAAACTGTGATGCAACATATAAAAAGTAGCGAAGGGTTAAGTACAGAGTTTCAGGTGATTAATTAAATAAGGCGAGAAGTGCGGATTTTAGAAAGTTTTAATTAGTTTTTACACTTATGAGAAAGTGTATCCTGCTCTCGACGATAATCGAGAGTACGAACGCAGCGTTACCTTCCTACCGGTCGCAGACGCTTCTGAGGTTTGCAGCGACCGTAAATAATACTTATAACTTATAACGACGACGACGACGATGTCCTCACGGTCTCGCCGGCCGTGGAGGAGCGCGCCGTCGCTTTCTTCACTATAATCTCTATCAATATTCGCGATACTGCTCTCCGAAACCCCGATGGTAGCTCGACTGAGTATTTTAGAGATGTTATGTTGGGCGCCAGGTGCGATTCCTCGCACCACGATTCACGAGATCGCAGTATTTCTCAGGCGTGGGCTTCTTTGATCAACCGCGGATGGAATAGGAGAGGGAGCGTAGCGCAATCATCACACTCAAATACATAAAACATTAAATTATATTTCGGTTAAGGCAGATAACAAGTGGACGATAGCGAGTTCCACGGCGAACAAGCAGAATTCGAGCACACGCCACGTGTCACCCCACGAGCGCGATACTCATTCCGTCGCTGAGCTGCACGGCAATCCCGATCGAATTCGCACAAGAGTATTCCCCCATATAAGTTGCAGCGAATTCCACCCGGACGGTCAAACGCGAGATGCTAACAAATAAACAACGCAATCTCCGTAAACAATTACGCAATTTCCCTACGGTCTACCGCGACAACGCTGGGGATCTTCTCTCCCCTCGGAACGCACGAATGGCCCCACCCGTTAACTCGACACAACCGTGGGCCATTAATCCCGATGAAACGCAATAACTACTTACAAATGGCATGAACTTAACCGGCAACGATAACTACGAGGCTCTCTCACGCGCGAGAGCCACTTCTCAAAACTACGGCACGGTTAAGCCAACGGCGTTCATGAAATTCCACGCGACGAAATCACCCGCAACGAAATTACGCGAACGAAATTACTCACAACGAAATCATACGCAACGAAGTACACGAAACGATATCACAACGAAATTACATGTACGCTGACTGTCGGCGGCCGTACGTTTTCATCCCCGAGGCGGGCACTCGCGATCACTTCGTCGCACGGGCCCTCCCGCGGTATGGCACTCGATATTCTTTAATTACAGCCGATTTCATACTTTACCGCGGCACAACGCGACTCCCGGGAGGGCCTAGGTATTCTCGCGATCTTACTTCGAGGAAGGCTGAGCAGTGGCCTTACAAATTCCGTCTCGTTCCGGCGGCTCGTCACTCGCTCTTAGGGCTGGATGTTGCCGGGATGGCGGCTCGCTCGACAGTGGCGTTTCCTTGATCCGGCGGGACCACGCAGGGCCCGCGCGCGCCCGCGCGCGCCGGTTTCCCTAGCCTGATCGGTGCTGCGCCCTGGCCTGCCAGCGATCTCTCTAGGCGATCGTCGCGCCCTTCGCGAGCGCTCCTCGTCACTGCGCCCCTCCGCCGGCGGTAGTTTTGAAGTCCGCCTATTGGAGACCGGCTGTCCAGGCCGCGTCTCATCGTCCGGTTCCTCGACGGCCAGGCTGGACGGGCCATGGCTCGTCGACCGGGAGCGGTACTCAGCGGTGGTGGCCCCGTTCCTTAACGGGGACCTTCGTCGGGGCGTCCCCCGTATCCGGGCTGCAGTGCTCTCGTGCCATCCGTGACGCCTTGACAGGTCATCTGATCTGCCGGCTGTAGGCCCCAGCGTGACCCGCCCGCCGATCGTACGCCCTCGGAAGCTCCTGGTTGTCCAGCCGTAAGTCCCTCGACGCGGCATAAGCCGTTACACTCGTCGTGACCCTGGCCATCTGCTCCGCACTCCCTCGACCTGTAACGCTCGCAAAAGGTCTTAATCCTAACCTAAAGGCTCGCTCTCCGCCCGCCTCGGGCGGAGGCACCATCCCTGACGCCTCCCTCGGCCGAGCTCCCATCTGGGGTAAGGGACGCGACTTTTGTCACGTCACAACTCCCCGCTCCCAGACGAGTGCCGAGGGGGACGTCCGCCCCGGTCCGCCGGAGACCACCGCTCAAGCCTTCTGATATACCCCATTCATTTCCCTCATGAGACCTCACTCCGTCGGTGACGGCTTTGCCCCGTCCGACCCCGATCAGTCAATGCGTCTTCCCTTCCAACGTTACTCAATAGTACACGAAAATCACCCAAAACGAAAATCTCCGAATTACTTCCCAATCTTTCCCCAAATTTAACCGACCAATTCACCGCACCATTGTTTCCCGACTTTGTTCCCCTCCAAATTTCCTCAACTACGTCCCACCCCGTTCATCTCGCCCTGTTCCAACCTCCACGCGAATTTCCTTCTCAGGGAACAGGGAGGAGGCGGAAGGGCTCGACATGCACACGCTCAATTACCACACGTAGGTTCGGTGTTAGGGGGGTAGTACGGTTTCACATCCTTAACATGCACTTTCCCTACGGTTGACCCGTCCAGCTGTGTCAACTCGTACACCACCGGAGAGATTACCCGTTTCACTCGTAGGGGTCCCTGGAATTTCGGCGCCAGTTTTCCCGCGATATTCTGTGCGGCTGACGACAGCACGTACTGCCGCCTTAATACTAAGTCCCCGACTCGGAATCTTCGCGGTCGCCTACGCAGATTATAATGCGCGGCCTGCCTCTGGTTCGCCTGGTCCATATTCTCCGCCACCCATTCTCGAACGGCCCTTAATTCGATCATCCGCTGGGACCACTCCGCCGGGTCCCGCGGCTCCACCTGAGTCACGTCCTCCCCCTGGTCGCGCAACAAGTTCGGCGGCACTAGCTCACGTCCCAAATTCACGAACGCCGGTGACGCTCCCAACGACGAATGCGCCGCCGTATTATAAGCAAAACGAAACTGTGGAAGGTATTTATCCCACTCCCGATGATCCCTCTCAATAAACGACACGATCATTGTTTTCAGGGTCCTATTGACCCTCTCCACGGGGTTGGCCTGCGGGTGGTACGGCGGCACCGTGGCGTGTGTGATGCCATGCTCCTCAGCGAAACCCTTCATCACGCGATTCACGAACTCAGTTCCATTATCCGTGAGGAGGATCTTCGGCGTACCCCACCGCGACACGATAAGATCCTCCAACGCCTCTTTAATTTTCGGGCCGGTAGCCGCTCGCAAAGGCTTCAACTCGATCCATCTTGTGAATAAATCTTGGATCACCAGAAGGTACTGGTAGCCGGCCTTGCTGCGAGGCAAGGGCCCCACTATGTCCGCGGCGATCGAAGTCCACGGCCCTTCTATAACGCGGCGGCCCATCCACCCCGCGGGACTAGCTTGCTCGACCTTCGTCCTCTGACATGTGTCGCACGTCCGAATGTACCGAGTGACCTCGCGAAACATATTTGGCCAATAGTACGACACGGCAAGACGCTGATATGTCTTTTCGACTCCCAAATGACCGGCCTGCGGCGCGTCGTGGGATTCGCGAAGGGCCTCGGCGCGTAATTCTCTCGGCAATACCAGCTTCCACCGGTCCAAATCCTCAACTATGTCCGAAATCACCGGTCGCGGTCGCAAAAAGTATAGCTGCCGATCAACTATTTTCCAGTGAGCAAACCGCTTCGGGTCAGTCGCTACCTCCCTATACCGCCTGCGATACCACTCGTCACTTGTACCCTCACACTCCTCGATTTCGATTGCGGCGTTTACTCTTCCACCTTCCGCGCTTTCATACATTCGCGACAAGGCATCGGGCACGTGGTGTAGGGCTCCCTTGCGGTACTCCACTGTGTAATCATACTCTAATAATTCTAACGCCCATCGGGCCAAACGACCCGTGGGATTTTTCAAGTTGTGGAGCCACCGCAAGCTACTATGATCCGTAACTACGGTGAACTTGTAACCCTCTAAATACGGCCTAAACTTCTGAATGGCCCACACCACGGCCAGGCACTCTTGTTCAGTCACCGAGTACCGCTTTTCCGGGTCCGACAACACGCGACTGGCATAGGCTATTACGCGTTCTTCCCCCTCTAGGTTCTGAGTCAAGACCGCCCCCAACCCAACCGAGCTCGCATCGGTTTGTAACACGAAAGGTTCTTTAAAATCTGGGCATGCCAGGACGGGGGCCGCCATTAAGCTACTCCTAATGCTATTAAATGCATGAACTTGTTCATCCCCCCACTCCCAGCGCCTGCCTTTCTTCAAAAGGCGGGTCAAGGGCTCACTTAGCGTCGCGAACTCCGGTATAAACTTCCGATACCACGATGACATCCCGAGAAATCTACGCAATTGTCTCAGTGTTCGAGGCGCCGGGTACTCTAGCACGGGGCGCGTCTTTTCTGGGTCCACCGATACGCCTCCCGCCTCCACCACGAAGCCTAAATACTTAACCTGAGATCTACAGAACTCGCATTTATCCATATTAATCGTTAATCCCGCAGCTTTAATTTTATCTAGCACTCGTTTTAGCCATTCGAGGTGTTCCTCGAAAGTTTCCGTCGCGATAATTATATCGTCTAGGTACGCGAAAACGAAAGGCTCCATTTCCGGGCCTATTAAACTATCTAATAGTCGCTGGAACGTCGCGGGGGCACCCGTTAATCCATATGGCATTCGGACGAAATGATATAAGCCTTTTCCCGGGACGCTAAACGCGGTAATCTCTCGGCTATCTTTATTCAACGGGATCTGAAAGTAAGCCTGGCTAAGGTCGATTGTAGAAATATATTTTGCCGAACGTAACTTATTGAGTATCCCGTCCATTGGTGGTATCGGGTACGCGTCCTTTTTAGATATCTTATTAACTCCGCGGAAATCCAGGCAAAACCGGTACTTGCCATTCGATTTCTTCACCATCACGATTGGGTTCGACCATTGACTTACTGACGGCTCAATTATTCCGGCTGCTAACATTTTATCTACCTCTGCGCGGATTGCTTCTTGCACCTTTGGCGAGACTAAGTAGCAGCGTTGCTTTAGCGGCGGATGATCTCCTACTTCTATTTTATGTTCGGTTAGGTTGGTCAGACCGGGGTCTCCCGATGGTGCTACTATTTTCCGTAAAAAATTTTTCAGATGTTTTTCCTGATCTTTAGTTAGCTCCGCGAGCCCACAAACGCGGGGGTCCGTTTCTTTCAATTGAAACTGGTAGCGGACACGATGCCTATCCGCAAAATGCCACTCCCCTTTTCCGAAGTCTAGCGCGATACCGAATTTTGTCAAGAAGTCCATCCCCACGATACACGGCACGGCCAAATCCGGCAATATGCCTACCGAGATCTTCCGACTCCGATCCTTTAGATGGATAAAAAGCGAGGCTTCTTTTTGAATCGGGGCTATTTGTCCGTTTGCCATTCGGATGGTCGCGCCCCCCTCTCGCGTGGTTGGGACGCCTAAACTTTTTACTATTTGCATCCCCTCGCGACCGAGGAGCGTCATGTTCGAGCCCGAGTCCACCAACGCTAACAGGGGCCGGCCGCCTATCCGGATTGTAATATACTTCAGCGGGGGGAATTCGTCGGGATCGAGCGTCACGTACGAGAGTTTTTCTTCCGGGGTATTCGCGGTCCGGGCCTCGTTCTCGATAATTGGGGGCGTAGGGACCCGTCCTACTGACCCCCTTTCGCGTTTCCCGAACACCTAGGGCATGTCCGCGTCGTAAACCCCGGGTTCCCGCACCGGTAGCAATGTTGCCGTCGAGCCGCCCTGCAGGTCCTCGCCCGATGGCCCGTCTGATCGCAGTTCCAACATTTTAAGTTGGAATCATCGGGAACCGATCTCGGTATGGTGGCGTCGGTGGACGCTGCGGCGCTCCAGGCCTCCCCTCTACTTGGGTCTCCCTGAGCCACGGCCTCCCCCGCGGCAACGGTATTCGGGGATCGCGGTTTCCCCTTCGGCGCGTGGTACGCTAAGTCCGGAAAAAGTGACTGTTCCGGTAACAAGGGGGGTCTATACATTTTGTCCGCGAGGAGGGTTCGTTCCGTCCGCGTAGCCAAATCCTCCAACGTGTGAAAATCGCTAAACTCCCACCGTCGAATCGCGAACTGTAGCCGCGGCAATAAGTTCCGGTGGGCTAATGTGAGCTGCTCCGGGAGGGACCACGGAGGGCTCATTCGCGTGAACAAAGACCGTAAGCAGGTCAAATATTCGACCGCCGGCTCGTGTTCTCCCTGTTCGTCGCTGTATCTCTTCCCGAAGGGTCGTTAAATAGTCCGGGTCGCCAAATCGACTTCGCCACGCGTGCTCGAAATCCCGCCAATCCCGCCAATTGTCGCTTTCCAATCTTACCCAATATAGCGCGGTACCCGAAAGGAATAGGGGCAAGCACTTAAATAGTTCGGCGTCATCTACGTGAATAATGGAGCGGGCCTCCTTAATCCGTAACAAAAATGCTTCCGCGTCGCTACCGCGTTGTCCGGAGAAGTGGAGGTTCCACTTTCTCATTATATTATAAGCCTCGGCCGCGGATCCGCGCGTATTTCCTATATCGTGGCGCGGCGGGTACTCTATTCGCGGCGGGGGTGCCCGCTGATAAGTTTCCCCCCATGTTTTGTGGGGGTCAGGCGGAAAATTGTACGCCCCCAGACTCACGAAGGGGTCCTCCCTTCCCGTCGCCTTGTCCCTCGGGGTCGCCCCCTGGTCCCCCTGAGGACTAGCGGATTGTATTTCGATGGCCGGCGGGGGTGGGGGTGGAGTCGGTTGGTCGTTCATTTTTTTCCGAATCGACTTTTCCTCAAATCTAGCTAAACGCGCGCGTAAAGTTGGCAAAATTCCGGCCGTGTCCAACCCCCGATCTTCTAAATGTCGCACCGCTTGTTCTTTCGTTAGGCGGTTGATCCACCGAAGAGGCGATTCCAGCAAGTCGTCCTCCCGCATAGGAGTCCTATTCGCCTCCCCTTATGACGTCCACCGAACGCGAAACCGAAGACACCAGCAAGGCCTTTTTCCTTTTCCCAATACGCGGAATTACCAAGTACGTTATTATTCTCCTAGCTTATTATTTGGACGAAGAGGTATGCCAGTCGCAATATTATCGAACGGTATTTACTTTCGCGAAACTTAACCGAAATCGAATCAACACAGTCCCCGAAATCGTAAACAGGCAGGAATTCGACTGAAAAACTCAAGTTCCCGAATACCGGCCGTGCGCGAACCAAAACAAAGTCGAGCGAAGCGGCCTTCACTCGGCACTACACACCGCATTCATGGCACCAAAATTCCAGGGCCACGAAATAATAATTCGAAATCCGATCGAACATATAACTAACACAAGAGAATCACATAAATCATAGGGAAACACATAAATATAATGATTGCACAAAACAAATTCACTTGCGCACGCTCTCTCTCCCGATTTTCGTTAATTGGTAATTTTCGGGCGAGAGGCCCCACGTTGGGCGCCAAAATTTTATAACGACGACGACGACGATGTCCTCACGGTCTCGCCGGCCGTGGAGGAGCGCGCCGTCGCTTTCTTCACTATAATCTCTATCAATATTCGCGATACTGCTCTCCGAAACCCCGATGGTAGCTCGACTGAGTATTTTAGAGATGTTATGTTGGGCGCCAGGTGCGATTCCTCGCACCACGATTCACGAGATCGCAGTATTTCTCAGGCGTGGGCTTCTTTGATCAACCGCGGATGGAATAGGAGAGGGAGCGTAGCGCAATCATCACACTCAAATACATAAAACATTAAATTATATTTCGGTTAAGGCAGATAACAAGTGGACGATAGCGAGTTCCACGGCGAACAAGCAGAATTCGAGCACACGCCACGTGTCACCCCACGAGCGCGATACTCATTCCGTCGCTGAGCTGCACGGCAATCCCGATCGAATTCGCACAAGAGTATTCCCCCATATAAGTTGCAGCGAATTCCACCCGGACGGTCAAACGCGAGATGCTAACAAATAAACAACGCAATCTCCGTAAACAATTACGCAATTTCCCTACGGTCTACCGCGACAACGCTGGGGATCTTCTCTCCCCTCGGAACGCACGAATGGCCCCACCCGTTAACTCGACACAACCGTGGGCCATTAATCCCGATGAAACGCACGTATAACTACTTACAAATGGCATGAACTTAACCGGCAACGATAACTACGAGGCTCTCTCACGCGCGAGAGCCACTTCTCAAAACTACGGCACGGTTAAGCCAACGGCGTTCATGAAATTCCACGCGACGAAATCACCCGCAACGAAATTACGCGAACGAAATTACTCACAACGAAATCATACGCAACGAAGTACACGAAACGATATCACAACGAAATTACATGTACGCTGACTGTCGGCGGCCGTACGTTTTCATCCCCGAGGCGGGCACTCGCGATCACTTCGTCGCACGGGCCCTCCCGCGGTATGGCACTCGATATTCTTTAATTACAGCCGATTTCATACTTTACCGCGGCACAACGCGACTCCCGGGAGGGCCTAGGTATTCTCGCGATCTTACTTCGAGGAAGGCTGAGCAGTGGCCTTACAAATTCCGTCTCGTTCCGGCGGCTCGTCACTCGCTCTTAGGGCTGGATGTTGCCGGGATGGCGGCTCGCTCGACAGTGGCGTTTCCTTGATCCGGCGGGACCACGCAGGGCCCGCGCGCGCCCGCGCGCGCCGGTTTCCCTAGCCTGATCGGTGCTGCGCCCTGGCCTGCCAGCGATCTCTCTAGGCGATCGTCGCGCCCTTCGCGAGCGCTCCTCGTCACTGCGCCCCTCCGCCGGCGGTAGTTTTGAAGTCCGCCTATTGGAGACCGGCTGTCCAGGCCGCGTCTCATCGTCCGGTTCCTCGACGGCCAGGCTGGACGGGCCATGGCTCGTCGACCGGGAGCGGTACTCAGCGGTGGTGGCCCCGTTCCTTAACGGGGACCTTCGTCGGGGCGTCCCCCGTATCCGGGCTGCAGTGCTCTCGTGCCATCCGTGACGCCTTGACAGGTCATCTGATCTGCCGGCTGTAGGCCCCAGCGTGACCCGCCCGCCGATCGTACGCCCTCGGAAGCTCCTGGTTGTCCAGCCGTAAGTCCCTCGACGCGGCATAAGCCGTTACACTCGTCGTGACCCTGGCCATCTGCTCCGCACTCCCTCGACCTGTAACGCTCGCAAAAGGTCTTAATCCTAACCTAAAGGCTCGCTCTCCGCCCGCCTCGGGCGGAGGCACCATCCCTGACGCCTCCCTCGGCCGAGCTCCCATCTGGGGTAAGGGACGCGACTTTTGTCACGTCACAAACTATAAATTTTAAATGCGCAACATTGTTTTGACAGCCGATGAATCCTGTTTGGTTCCGTTTAATAAAGCCAAGCCCGAATGCACAAACCGTTAAAGCAACTCATCTTAGATTATACGGAACTCCGCATTTTCGTTTACAAAGTTTCCAACGAACGCTAGCTGCGGCGGCGCTCTCTTTTTGTCCCCCTTACCCCCGCGAGACCCTCTACTGCGCGTCAGCTTAATGTTAAGTGTTTCAGAAGGAGATTTACCCTGCGATGAATAAGAACGCCACTTAATATCAGGCAAGTATATCTGGCACCTTCATTAAAATGCAAAATTTTCTGCAATTGCCTTTACTCCCGGTGCCCGCAATAGCAATACCCGTTTTCTCGCTGGCGCTCAGCCGCTCACACCGACGTGCTTTCAAGCGCTAAGTGTGTGTAATTTTTTCACGTGGAAGAGACGAGTTTATATCCGCGAACGAGTAAAGTCATTACCCGTATTCCCTTTACTCGCGTCCTCTCTTCCCTGTCCGACATTTTTTCACCTTGTCTAAATACTCGGGGCAACCGGGAAGCTTTAGAGGTGCGACGGTGCGACCCGAGTGTGAGAGTTGGGTTGGGGGTTCAGATAAGAGAATCGCCACTTACCGGGAGAAAAATGCACCGGGCTGATTAAAGAGTTTACTCAGGAACGGATTATGAATTCTTTCTTGCACCCGCGAGCAAAAATTCCGCAAGTATTAAAACTTCAGTAGTTTTTGCGCGTATATAAGGATACATTTATGAAGCGATTTGCTTGCCTTTGTATTATCGTGTGTGTGTGTGTGTGTGTGTGTGTACTTTGCATAACGGGCAATGTTAAATAAGTGAGTAAATAAACCAAACACACAAAATAATAAAGTTGTTAAATAAATCTCAATATTAATTTTCGTAATGTCTATATTGGTTGGGAGAATTAAATTACAAAGTTTCACTATCTTCGTAAGATACATATTAATTTACAGCAAACCAAGTTACGTCCCTGCTTTTCCCCTAAGGATCTTTTAAGACCCCGTCCTCTTCTCGCGGCGCTTTCATTCGCCAACAAAACTTTCAGTCGAAATAGCGAAGAGTGTAACTGACTAAGAGGCCAGATATAGCATGTGCAACAGACGAACTGCGCGCGACTGTCTTAACTGGTCACGAATTTTCTTTATCGCGTTGAAGTCAGCGCGGACGCCAGCAATGCTTCCGAATAAATGGCGTATATTGTACGTCTCCCTTTCAACCTAGACCTTTCCACAACCGTTCTCCCGTAGTCCCTCTCTAAACTTGCCTCTTGTCCACCGGAATTAACCGACGCCGCGCTGCTAACTTTGGGGATGAATCGGGTACGTGGAGGGCATAAATTAACTTGCATGACGCCGACACGAGTTAAACTAGTTCCCAACACTTTTTACCAGACCGCGTCACGTCGCTTCGGTACACATTGTACTCAGTGTTGAGGTAAAAAAAAACAAGGAAAGGAAGGAGAAAAAGATCGATGTGGCTTTCTCATGGCGACATTTGCAAAACGTGAACGAGTCGAGACTCTGACGCGAGATATATAAATAACAGTAATACCGGTTAACATTTAATATTTGTCACGTAAAAACAGCTAAATTGTTTTTATTAAAATTCTATTTAAAATTTATTATATGTATTAGTTAATTTTATTAATTGCGGCGTTTTAAATAATCCGGTTTGTTATTAATTTTAGAGCACTAGATTATATTAAACGTTAAATTGATATTTTGCGCGCAGTGAACCGATTAAACTATCGTGCAATGATTTGACGAAATTATATAGTACGGAATTATATTCGAATGCGGAATGTTAATGGTTTACCGAGAAATAAAGAGAGATTCAGAGATAATACTTGAAAAATGCACATACGGTATTTTATATTTAAAATCTGATTACAGAAATATATAAAACTCTTGATTGCTTGCTGCTTTGTTCGAATCAATTTATCTTCTGACAAATTACTTCTGAATATAAACCAAAGAAAAAAATCAGCAATTACAGATAACAGTTTATCAGCCGTTAGTCAAAGAGCGGATGAATTGCTTTCAAAAAGCAAAATTAGAAGGAACCCGCATATAAGCTTTTCTTCTTTTCTTCATATAGAAAGAAACGTCAGAAATCAATGGCAGAATTACAATTCGAGTTGAATCAAAAGAAATGAAATTTCTACGGTTAGCCACAAAGAGGTACATAATTATATTTGGCCTGAAGCAATTGTTTTAAAATCGTTTGAAAATTACGATATACTAAGTATAGAGTAAATATTCTCTTGCGCTCCGCGCAGCTTGCTGAGACAAAGATAGAATCGATAATCGATAAATATAGATTTAAATCGGTATTTGAGAGACACCGAGAATCTATCTACGTTAATTAGACGACAAGTATAACATTCGCTTTAAAATTTACGTTGGATGATTCGTTCACAAATTCATGAAATAACACGATAAACTTGGAATTTCGACAACTCAAATTCCATGTAAGACACGCTTGATCACGAATTCATTTTGCCGTGAGTTCATCCAGCTGGCACAGTTTCAGCCTACAAATCCGTCGGCTGTGTGTGCGGAAACGCCGCGCTGCCGCAGTTTGCGCGCTTCGCTAAGCTAAGTACGGAAAACATATCAATTTACTAATGCCGCACATTAATTGAGGCTCCGGTAACCATCGCGTAAGTGAGTCAAACCCCTTCTTCGTGGCCGAATTATTCAGCCGAGTGCAACCACGTTTCGCATCATCACCGTCCTATTTTCCAAACTTCGCACTTTAGCAACTTAATCGTCGTACCAGCAGCGGCGCGACCAATTCGCAAAGCGAAAGAGCATCCTAAAAAAACACCGCAATGTCCGAATAAAATTTTGATAAGGACTCGCCCGGGAAAGCTGCGCGGAATCTCGCTTTAAAGTTCGTCGCACGGAACGGTAATTTCTCACGATCTCTCTTCGCTTCCTACGCGTTTTGATTCGTAAATTAGGAGCGATCGTCCAGTGGCGAATGGACCTTCCCCTCTTACTTTGAGGATGGTGATCCCTGGCCCAGGAAATTCTGCATGTTAGTACACGGCTGCGAACCGAAGGGTTTGCACTGAACACACGTTAACACACAGCTACTAAACACAGTTCCATTACATGCAGATCGTTCCATTTGTTACAGAGCGTTGCGGAGCGAGCGCATCCCTGTACTTTTGGCGAAACGCTGCCAACGGAGTTTCGTGAATTCCATCAAGACACGTAATGGCTCTCCTGACAATGACGCAGAGTTCAGTAATAATGCAGTGTAGTTAGATGCACGAGAAAGAGGTATTATTATTATTCAGTTGTAATTTTAAAATATTAAAATATCTCGTTGTATTTTGTTTTTATGAACAATATCTTTCTTTATTGAACGTGGAAAGCTTGTATGCTTTATATACTTTTGATTTCTTTCTGTCACAACATCTTATTTTATATATAATAAATGTACTTAATATTAAGTGTGGCTTTGTACGAAAAGCAACAATTAGCGGGAAAGACAATTTGCCACCGGTAAGAGATGTAATTAACGATATCTAGCGACAATGAGAGAGTCTCTCATTAGTGTAAGCTCTTGGGGAAACTTTTTTTTCTTCAAACAATTACGGGCCTGTCCGATAAACCAATTGGCGGCATCTCGCCGACTCGCGCAGATTTTAATTCCGTCGAGAGCCGTTCATTTCGGCTGTTCGTTGAACTTATAGCGAGCGAACGTGTCGCGAGCTATTGCCGTCTCGTTATCACCGACAGGAAAATATGTAGGGAGAAACCACGAATGCCGTGACGTGGCTGGTGATTGCCTCGCTGGCATCGTGTCTCCAGCATGCGACTGATGGAATTCGTGAAACTATACGGGCGCGCGCGCTGGTCGTTGACCTTTCTGTTGATTTCGCAGTAATGTCGACTGTGCAACACTTTGCCTCATATCAAGAGAGGTACGCTAAAAATGCACATACATATATTGAAATTGAGATATTACTAGGTAAAGTCAATAAGCAAGCTTTGAGTTTTACTTTAGCATAGAGAATCATGGGATTCTTTATATTTTTGATAATGACAAGCACTTTAAGAATATATGCCACACAGATATTCTAAATCATTTTTTTAGGATATTGTAATTGATCTCAGTTGCAAATGTAGTTAAAGTGAAATATGAAGTCTTTTTTATCCCGCGATTTTTATACGTAATGCAATACGACAAATGCTCCGTAACATGCATATGTATTGATACAGTTGACAGCAGTCTCTTGTTTGACAACGCGCGCGCTTGCCCTTTTTTTCCTGATCCATATTATATTATCCTATAAAAGTGGAACGTCGCGATTTCGTCATGGGACCGATCCAACAATCATGCCGGACAACGGGGGGGAATTCACGCTTTCGCTAACAACGCTGGCGCTGCGTTCATTCGCGATAACTTTGTCGATTATCTCGATACGCAGTTGACAAAGCGGGAAATTAAAGCTCGCCGGATACAGGGGTATGTAGATCCTGAGTGGATCCCAGCGGAAATTTTGTCGCGTCGTGCTACATATTTATGGAAATTTAATGTGTTACACATCCAGCGCGTACGCTGGACCACCGCGACCCCGCTTTGACCGCTTCGACTATCACTCGAACGAGCAACCCGCAATTATCTGTCGGCAACAACTCGCAACACGTTCATCCGCAATAAGTTGATGATTGCTCAGGAGGCATGTTGGTTCCCGAGGAAATTAAAACTTAGCCAATTCAACTGCTCGGTTCGGACAGTGG